>JAQGAF010000039.1:0-107383 GCA_034687865.1 Kryphioiulus occultus | reverse complement strand
TGAAATATGTACTCCTTTTCATTTAATCGTGAACAACAATTCTTATACTGTTCAAATACTTTTTTTGATCACTGTACCTTTGGTTTTCATGATCATAAACAAGGGCTTTGCAACATTCTTATTTTTCACATCTCAATTTTGCCCCCATATCCAAAATAAATATTTCACTCGGTTCGTGAAACCATAACAGAAACCCGCTACCGTTTCCCACTTTATTTGGTGTCCAGTTGGCAAGAGCATGAAATTCAACTGACCGTCACTTTTTTATTGATTACGTTTTTTTAACATAACTTTCAACGGGGACCGAAAACATTGTATCTTCTGTAATCAATAGACAATTTCCAAAACCAACAAATGGTGTCCAGCATCGACACTCCACGAAGTCGACTCGGTACTTGGGCAACTTTTCCCATATAGAGAATTCCAAAAGAAACTGAATTTCTTATGTTTGACACGTCTGGTTGAGTCGTAGGTCAATTTTGTTATATGAATTACATGTACCTCATCCCAATGTACAGCTAGAAAAATAATGTAAATACATATATGTCTTAAATTGTAGGCAAGGCAATGACTTAAATCCGGATAGATTCAATAATTAAATATTGTGAAAGTGTTTAAATTTGGCTTGAAAACTTGAGATCCTGATTAGTTCTCATAGAACTAACCTAAACTCAAGTGCTCTTTGGTGAACTTTAAATGTGGCTTTACTAACCAAGCCCAAGTTACTTACCAATTTAAAGCAGTGTTGATGCAATGTTTCTTAACAATACATTGCATGCACAATTGCACTGTATATGATTGCTGAGTGTATCATAAATCATTTATATTTTCACCAGTCCAAATATTCATCACCATATACCATAATTTTCGAGATGGCAATGTCCACTCTTTTACATCATGCATTTTTTATCACAGATTTCGTATGAAAACATTTGCCACCTGATAAAATACACATATGCTTACATTTTATCTCTTTGTAAAATTCTCACACTTGTTTCATATTTATCTAAAAATCCAAACGAATATTTGGGATATGTGCATCTCTTGTTTATTTTGTCATCAATGTTCTTTATGTATTCAAGACTGTTTGATACCTAAGTGCACTTGTTTTTCTTGCGATTTTAACACACTACCATTTTCCGTTTGTTTACAGCGTTGTCTTAGTTTGGGACAAGGAATGGGAAGTTTTTCGCAAATTCTTTACCGTCGATCATGAAATTAGCCTTACCTACTGTCCGATTGAAGACAAGTCTGAAGAGGCGCCACACTTTTCTATCCTTTATGATCCTGGTGAGTTTCCATACATACATTGTTTTAAATTAGTGATACATAGTATTTTTTCGCGCTTTGCTTTGCAGGGCTGTAGAATCCCTACAACCTGAGGAGGTAAAAAATTTTTGAAATTGTTTCCCCAAGTCATGGGAAAAGAGAAGGAATCACAAAACTAGCTGCCTTGATGCTTTGATGTTCAAGCAAATTCAATAACTATCGATCTAGTCAATGACTATATTGATTGAAAACGTTATTTACAAGGGCAGGATATTTTCACTTAATTTTGGTCGTTGGGAAAACCCTTAGGGTAAGGGGAAAATTCTAACCCAGGAAACCTGGAAAAGTCAGGGGACTTTTACTATAAGCTGTATAAACCCTGTTTAAAATACTTCGGAGAAAAGGGAAATCAATTTAAATATAGCAGTTTATGTAGTATGAAGTTTTCAAGCACCGTTTTTTCTATGGCGAAGTTTTTCTGCGACCAACAATGCTATTTATAGTATCTAATCCACATGCATTAATACACTGTTCGGGTCCTTGGAGTGAAATCGGTCAGTGTAGGTCCATCGTAATTTTCGTACAGCTAAGTACGACCATCTCATATTTTATTCACATGGCATATATAATACTCCTCGAACCCCAGTACGTGTCGCGTTTTTTCACTCTATATTTTAGTAAATTGTTTTCTTTACGCATGCAGCAGGGTCCACGTTTCCACTTATATTTTTGTATAAGTCCACGTAGGGCGCTGGCAAAGATTTATACAAGCGTAGAAAAAGTATTCCAAAAGTCGATTAGCATGCAGTATATAGCTTTTCATGAAACGTCCAACCTAATAATTTACTCCAAGTCCCAAGATGCTATTTTATGGACCAAACAATGACCGATCAGGTTCCCCCACCCCCATTTTTTTACCCGATTTCAATGACATCAAATTTATAAAAGCAATGGACAACAGAAAATAGTTCCGTGTGCCAAGCTCCTTTATGGGTAAGTGGCAGATTTAACGTCAATTGGGCTGCATTTATTTTGTCATTGATATACTGTTGCCCATACACGTAGCTCTCCAAACTATGCCTATCATACATAAAAGGACATTTTTAGCAAATCAATTTGGTTAATGTGTTTGTGAAGCTGTATAATACTATTAGCAAGATAAGCTAGCCACACACAATACTTCTATATAGCTCTGCTTCCCAAAATTGGGTGTTTTTTCTTTGGGTAAGACACACCTCAGAATACACATTAGAATTTACCATAAAAAGGTGATCTGACAGTCAGTCAGTTAAACAATCTAACAAAAATTTGATGTCATACTCTCATTTATTAGAGTCAAACGTATAATGAATATTTTGCCCGACATTGAGTAAAAACGGGGTTCTCACAGACCTGGAAAACGTAGAAAAGTCCGGAAAACTTTTAACGGCCTGGAAAAGTCAGGCAAGATGGATTTACTTTTAAAAAGTCATGGAATTTCAACAAATTAATAATGCATTTTGCATAGCTACAGTGTAGTTATTCGATAACACAATAAATGAAGTTATGACAATCAATTCTTTGGAAATCGTAAAGAAATTGTTAATTTCACAAAAATACTTTTCTAAATTTCCTGTTTCCGTATGAAAATGTGTTCTATTTCTTTACATTCTATACGTTGGCATATGTCATATTTTTTGCATTTTCAGTGGTCAGGGTGTCTTTGAAAAATGTTTTAAAACCTGGGAATGTCAGGGAAGTTGAAAATTTGATTTCTGGGGAACCCTGAAAAAGGACTTTCCTGAAATGCATGAGTCGTGGAAACTCACGCATTAGAACTGTCGATTTGCGATTTGGTCGCATGATACCAGTGGCCATCTTGAGGGTTTTCCTTTTCGAGGGTTTCCATTTTTGTAACGAGTTAAAAACTTTATGATGACGACAGATCACCCTGTACAGAGGCCACTTTTTTAGTTTCGGTGGTACGTTTGCTTTTGTGACCAAACTAATCTTCTACAGTAGGGGATAATCGTGTTGCAGGATAATCGAGATTTGATTAAGGGAAGATAATTAACCGCGCTCGATGTATGGGTGGTGATATCAGTCGAATGATTGTTTGCCATGAGAAAACTGAAAATGTCTTCAGATGCTTGTTTGTTGTTTTTCTTTTTTTTCCCCTTTTTGCTTCAGAGGAGCATCGGTCCTCTTCCAGTGGCAGTTGGCATGTCTGCCATTATGAACATTTGATTGGACCCCCAATTGTCAGATGGGTTTTAAACTTGGCACTTTTGTGGGGACTGCACGACCATGTGGGGCAAAAAGCACTTCGGTTTTCTCGAGTCGTGTTTGATTTGTGCGGCGCTAATTAAATTGTGTTGCTGGATCATAGATCTTGGATATAATTTCTGGCCACCTCGTTCACTGTCCTCTCACGTTTTCCATTTTTTTCTGCTATCAATTTGCCGTCTTTCCACAAAGTTGGCTGAAGTGCGGACTATCTCGATTTGTAGCGTTTTGACGTGGCGCCACCTTTCGGTATCCTCGTCGAAAGGAAATTTCGCTAATTGGATTTTTGTGTCAAATTTTTCTGGAAATCCACCTAAACTGACGCATTCTTAAGGCCTGAATTTGGTTATTTTGGTACTAACGTTAATCCAAATTCTAACGCCACTTTTGAACTCTGTTGCTTTTTTCTAGTTTAAGGTTCTTAAAGATGGCGTTCTGTTGACATGCATGAATTCGTCAAGTGCTTTATAAAACTGCAAATAACTCGAAACGTTGAACAAACTTGACGATTAATTTGCTCTGTGAATTATTTTTTCACTGATGTCATTTGTGATCAGTTTGGATTCCCAATTTGAATGTTGGACAGCAAGAAAAATTCTGCTTCAGAACAACGCTTCTAAAAATGGCTCCAGCTTTTGGACTGGACCCTAAAAACTTATTTGGCGACTGTTTTCCGAGTATTATTTCAGTTGGGTTTCTGATCCTTTTTCTCCGTCTCTGGTTTCTGGTTCTTGAGAAAGAATATAATTGGATATTAGAAAGCAACACACAGTGCCATGTTAGGGTGTGGGAAAGAAAATAGAAATAACCCGACTAAGTCTAATTAATTTGTGAATGTCTGCAAATTTACGAGACCAAAACGTCTTTCGAAAACCTAGACACGCCAACAGGGTTTTTGTTTTTTCCCCCCTAAAATCTCCGGGTTGATTATGTGCTAGTCGCCTCAACTCTGTATCTTGAATTTCCTCGTAGTTTTTAAAAACATTTTTTAACATGCAGGGCTGTTTCATAAAGTAGCACATGCGCGGTTACACGTACCACCTGCGCTAATTTTTCCATTTTTTCGAAACTAAATCTGTAAAGCTGTAAATGACCAAAGCCTTGTCATATTCAAGTTGCTTTCGTAATCGTGTAATTTTAGGGAAAACAGGTTCAGATCTACGGTATGGACATGTACCGGTATAGCTACTAGATCAGTAGTGGAAATGGTTACCATCGTCATGATTAGTTGAACTGGGTTAAGCCGCTGAACATTGCTAACCAGTGAACTCAAATTTGAGGTTGCGCCGTTAATCATCATTGCGATGGGATGCTCAAATGCAAACATTCTGGCATCGAAACACACAAGTTAATTGGAATGGATCAATGTTGTCATTGGCTTTTGTGGCTCAACCCTATAGTAGACTGAATTGTCCTGAAACCCGTATTATATGTGGCTGAGTTCGGAGACAAGCTTTGATGGATTTAACATTTGTAGGTATATATTGACTCGCAGTAATAATTGGAACTGGATTCTGTAAATTAGGAAAAACATTTTCAGTTAAACTCAATTGCTAAATTGTGTGTTTATCAACGAATGACGATATCATCCTCGGATTAAATGTAATGACGAATGAATGCAACTGTTAATTAGCGCCCGCAGCCTATTATGGATACCGAAATCGTTTGACGAGTTTACAGTATTGGCATTATCGACAAATGCATTATTTTCACATCGAAAGTAAATAGCCAGGCCCCCTATAGACACTCTTAAAATAATGCTGCCCTACAACGCCAGACTAAAGATTTAATTAAAACCCCTCTTTTGTAATTAGCAGTGCTTTTAATTAGGCTACTGTTTGCGTGTAACGCGTCGTCTATAATGATACAAGATGAAAAAACTGGGTAAAAACCATAGGGTAGCAATAAAAATGCTGAAATTTCAACTTTGAGATACCTACCTGCTTGCATGCATCTCAAATAAGCCGGGTAATGCAATAATAAATAAGGCGCCGATCAGACAGCCAATATTAATAAAGTAGCTAATTAATTCCCAAAAAAATCAGGCTTAGGTTAATGTTTTTTTCGGTGGCGACCATAACCGTCCTATTTTGGGTTGAAAACCTAACTACCGAAGGCTCCAATCACGCTAGGCCAGATTGGATTTCAATCAAATCCCAGCACGCTATTTCACCCCCAGTGTGAAAAGTGGTGTGACAACAATAGCTATTTTCATAATTCTTATCCAAATAGCAGTCGAGGATGTGTTTTTTATCGCTCGCCTTTTAATTAGTCTAATTAAGGTGCGAGTGGGGAGAAGCAGGGTTGTTAATTTCCATAATACGAAGCATGCGTGTCCTGAAATAACCTTTCCGGAATGAGGGGGGAGCCCTCATAAAACTAGGCAGTTTCAAAGTGGTTGGCTTAAGTCAGGGGCACCACGACTCGGTGGTGGTACTGAAAAAATTGAAGCTTAATTAACGGTGAATGGGATTGTGGGAGATTTCATTTGCACATATTTGTGTAGTCGTGAATTTTATGAAACCGATGAAAGCGGGCACGTTCCTATAGTAATCTATGTTTATGCTTAGATAAGTTTCAGAGTTGAATTCAGTAGTTGCGTTGATTCCCGCCAAGAAACGATCTGAACTGTACTACAGAGTAATCTCTGCTGCCGAGTGCTGCCCTGCTCCAGCAGAGACGCTATGAGAAAGTGGGCTTCTCCTAATGGCTACTTGGTTGGCAGTGATTGCCTGTAACTAGATGCAGCTAAATAAACTAGATTTTCAAGATAAACACAAACAAAAGAAAAACAAGAGGAAAAATTGCGACGGTAGCGGTGAAGTTTGCTTTTGGCGCAGGGAGTATTGTGTAGTGTATCCACAATTCATTCTATATGATGAACATGTTTTCAATTCACGTACATGCATGCCCCATTAATCGGGGAGTATTTGCTCAGTTTTATGAGTGTACGCTTTTGTGTCAGCAACAGATGTTTCGAAACTTCAAAATATCGTTAATGCTCTCAAAACCACTTGAAAATGTCCTGAAAATGGCAAAGCTAATTATTTGTTGGAATTCCTTAGTTGCTAAACTTGAGAAGTTTGTCAGATATGGCTGATGGCCTACCTGTTCCTGTGACAGTGTTCTGAGGAATGTGCCTTTAAGCCAGTGAAAGATATATGGCAGTATACCCTTTATGTCTATGCAAACATGCATGTCTTTTGATCCTCGTGTTTGATCTGCAGGACCCTATTCCACAAACGCGTGCAAGTATTAGTGTACAAGTTACAAATGTATAGACTGGAAAAAAGATGGGCTTGTCGTATTGTCTACTATAATCGAACAAATTGTAATTATTAGTAATTCTTACAATTCATTAAATGTACTTGTAAACCTATAAGGAATGGCGTAATAAACAAGTGTAGAATTTTTTTGTTGGGCTACACAAACACATTTACATGTACACCTGTACGTATTACTCCATGCCTCTACAAGTAAAACTTCATACCTTTATGGAATAGGGTCCAGGTATTTCTTGGAAGAAGTAGATTGGGTTAAAGGGTGGTCACAACCTTGTGTGTACGAAGTGTGTAACGATCACAAGAATTAACATGGACGTGCGAAACTGAGTGATTTAGCGAATTTAGCCCCATTTTTCAAACGTAAAATTTCAAAATTCATGGCAGCACATTGATTAATTAAACTCTGTCAGAAAGATTTGAAAACCCCTCAAGGAGCATGTTCACCCTAGTAACCTTCATCTTGCTCCATTTCTAACACCTGTGACCTGAACTACCCGGCGTAATTTGAATAAAATCGCACGTTCATTTGCATAGCTAGGCGCAAGAGTAAGTGGGTAAGTAACATTGTTCACAAGTTATTAGCGTCCAGACCCGATTCGCTTTTCTAATGTGCTTCAAAGGGTATAGCATGGGAGGGCCATGCAGTTTTTAATGCATGATATGCCCATGCAGGGCGCTACTTCTAGTATGCAAATGAGACGATGGCTTCTTGGAGAAAAAAGGCTAGCAGCAGCAGTCTACGACGCAGAATATGAAATATCTTTTTATTTCGCCTTCTCCCCCCTCAAGATAGGCGGCTTTTCATATTCATGTCTGTGGTTTGTGGCCTTCTGTGAATAATTGTGACATAAATAGGTCTGCCTTGTGATAGGGGTAATTTGAGGGGAAACAAATTGCGTGCACGCGATCACACTGCTTTGTTCGCAGCTTGTATCTAGCTTTATGCTAAAACGAACAATAAATATTTTTACGATGTGCAAACGCGTAACAACTATAGCAGGGTAGCAAAAAAAATTGCGTCTGATGAGACCCCAATATGACCAATTATTGTTTACGCCAGGGTAATAGCGGTGGCGCTAGTGGACAAACTACGTGCCTATGTTATGATATCGTGCATTTAGCCACGATGGATAAGCTAATACCTAATGCATTCATTATGGGTCGAAGACCTATAATGCATTTGGTTGTGGACGTCAGGATGGTTATTAGGCACCTGAAAATCAAATTTTAAAATGCGACATTGAATACAAAAGACCAATATATACATTGAACGATTCTTTGAGACCTGTTTTTTTAATTTGGTAAAATATTGCCTATAGCTAGCATGCTTTTTACCAGCCGGCAAACGTTTTCTGGTAATTGGAAACTGGTTTTTTGATTTATTTTCCGCAGTTATTGTTAAATATTCAATATCATAATTGAAAGAATGAGAAGACATCCAAATTTCCTTGAGCATCACAATTCATAAATGCCGAATTGTCTTAACTATCTCTTTCGTTGATTTATGAGCCTGTATGCAAATTATGCAGATGAAACATTATTTACGCCAAAAATAATGGCAGTTTTCTCAGCCATTTATTACGCTTCATTTGAATTTAATTTCTGATTTAATGCTTCGCGTTGGAATTATTTAGATTTATGTAGCGCTCGAGTTTTGAAGAAAACGTAGAAAATGGCGTAATTGCAGGTTAGCTTGCAATATAAAGGTGTAGCAGCCTTTCCCTTTTTTGCTTTAAGCTAAATTTTAATATACAAATTAAATAAATTTGTAAATACATTTATTCCACTCGTTTCGCATACTGTTTTTCAAATACATGATATATCATTTGCAAACCTGTGTGCTGTTGTTACCTGGTAACCACCCTGAAAGAACAAATTCGCAAAAAAAATGCCTTAAAATTCAATATTTATCAGAGGCCCCTGGTGCCTGACAAGTGGATTCCACCACCGTTGAAAAAATGCTGCATCTCCTCCTACTTTATTTTAAGTTGCTCTTTTGGATGTCGGTAAATGAATTCATTTCTAAATTGGAGAATTTTTTTAAAATAATTATATCCAGACGTACATTATATTAAATAATTACTCGATAATGATTTTAAAGTTTCTCTGAAAGTCATTATGCAGCATTCCACCATTTTCATTAACAAAATTTATTATATTTAAAGAATTTGTGAATTGAAAACCTTCTTTATAGCAGATTTTGTAAAATGGATTTGACAATTTACAAGTATGCTTTCCCTCCGTTGTTTTGTTCGTGCTAAAATAACAGGCATCTAAATTACAGAATCCTTCAAACCCACTGCCAAAAAAAGCTTATTAATTCGATTCGTAGAATATGTCAGAACAATAACCATTACGAAAGGTATTTTTTGAAGACAATAACACAAATTTAGGTATACATGTATGAATTTAAAAAAGACGTTATTTGCATACGGAATTGTGTTGCCATCCAAGAGAATTTGACCATAGAATACATTTTGGTAATGAATCCGCTGCTTAATGTTAATTTTATATAATGTTGATGGCTGCATTGATTTCACTTTACCATCACCATCACCATCACCATCACCAAAACCAATATTCCATTAATCCAGTACATGTATATATGTTTAATGTCGACCCATTTGATCTGACGTGTTATACAGAGCAGCTGAAAGGCAAAATGACGTGTGGAAAATGGCCGCTTGTCAGGCGGTCAACGATAACGAACGGCGTGATTGATTGAACTGTTTCTGCGATGGTTTTATTGTAATTGCGATGGATTTCTTCTACGAGGCCTTTAATCTCTCGTTATTTTCATGCTCTTGTAATGCCAATACTATTACCGTTGCTATATAATATTGCTGGACTTTTTTTGTTCTGATCAGTCCTTTTTCCCCAAATACTTCATTATCGCTAATGGGCATTTCCATTATCCTGGGCGTTTAAACCCTCCCATTTTCTTAATGAAGAAGCATTTTGGTTTAAAGTGAGAGATCAGTAGAAGTATCATTACCAATTTAATCGTCCTTTATAGAATTTTGTCATTGATTGTCCCATTGATCGTTTGATCTATTCATTATTTCGTTTGATGTAATCATTTATGCTATACAGGTCAAAATTCACGCGTCAGGAAAATGCTAAACATCCGTTTTTCCCTGCTCCTCAGCTTCTTCAACTAATAACTTACCGTTTATCAATAATATTCATAATCTGACGGATTGTTATGCAGTTCGCTTTTAATAATGTTACAGTACATTTCCATTCTGTGTATTTGCATCGTTGTCAAACAAACAAAATCATATACGGTACTTTATTTTTGAGCATGTCAGTACACGCTATACGCCCAATACTAAGCTCATTGAAAGTCTACTGTCAGTGGTCGACCATAGTATACATGTACATGTAGCTGCTGCTGCCCTGTTCAAGCATATGCACAATGGGACAGTGGGCTTCTCCTAACAGCTCGTAGACTGGCAGTGATTGCCGTACGGTTAAGGACAGCTAAATCAGAAATTACATTGTGGATTAGTTGAGAATAGGCCGTCCGTTTTTTAACCGTCCGTTTCTGTTAACCCTCAACATGTCAAGATTATGTAAAATTGTTTTTTGCAAGGAAAACAAAGTATTTTCCCACACAACAAAACTATGTCGTGCACTCTGTCCGCGCACTCAACAAAGTTGTAAAACAATGGAAACTGTCATTAAATACAGGTCCCAACCCCTGGCGGATAATCGTAGTTTTAATGTATATAATAACATGCAGTTTGAAGACTGTAGCTTGAATGAATAAATGTCGTTGTGAGCTGACATTTAAAATGATGTTGGGAAGCCAACCTTCTTTGGTTCATTTATGCTGAAGGCAACACAGTGCAGTATTTCGACTATGGGACAGCAGACGGTATTTCAAAGTTGTGATCTTAAATTATTATTGCTGAATGGATTTGAGTCACTAGTGACATATACTGTAGGTGTCCATGGCGCAAAATCCGAATCTGAATCTCCATTCTTAAATGGACTACTTTTAGATGCACTTTGCATTGGCAACTGCTGTATAGCGTAGGGTTCTCGGTGGATCCTTTGTCCACCGTGGCAATTATTCAAGTGGGGGGTGTTTTCACCGGCCCATGCCCAATTTGGGTATGCGATGTGCTCGCGCTGCAGATTCCAAGGCAAATTAAGCGTTATTCAAAAACGTTTGGGTGGGGGTTCATTAATTTCGAGTAAAGCCGAGTCCATCAGTGGTGAGTGAGTGCTGCTCTCGGTGTGTGGCATCCTTTTTACACTTGTCTGCTTGCCACGTTCTATGCTAAAGGATTTTGGCGTGGGGTGGACGGCAAAGACAAGGTGGGAATGAACGGAGGCTCCAAGCCCAAATGATGGATTCTCTTTGCCCATGATAAATTTCTTGTTTACATGAAGGCAACTCTCCATGACTGATGCTCGCTTTCTTGGTAATCAACTCGCCGTCCCCGACACCCATGATACAAATGGCTCGTCTGGTAACGCAGTCGCCAAAATTCCATTTGTTATCGTGCCATTTAAACGTTCCAAACCCATCCTGCTTCCCCCTTGCTGGAATTCATAAATGCTTATTGGGCACCCTCTACGCATGCGCTCCAATCTCTGCGCATTGCCCACTCTCCACTGTAGCCAGAGGATTTTCCACTCCATCTTGTTTGTAATTTGCATGCAAATGGTATTCATGAATGGGATGGCATGTCCAATCCCTCTACTGTTCGATTCAGTTTTTTGCTGCTTTTGCTCTAGTACACGAGTAGCCACTCTGTTCCACTACGTGCATGTACATGAACGTACCTATTCCACAAAAGTATGGAGATGTACATGTACTTGCAGGGGTATGTGTTTGTGTACCATAAAAAAATTCTGCACTTCTGTGTTATTACTCCATACATCACAAGTTACAAGATCATTTATTCAATCGATTTATAAGTTAGTAAAAATTACAAGTAATTTGATATTTATTGGTGGAACTCAATACTACGAGCCCATATTTTTACAGTTGATACATTTGTAACTTGTATACTGATACTTGTACACGTTTGTGGAATAGGTCCCAGTAATTTCGAAGGAAGTTTTCAATTGAGGCTGTGTGGAAAGATTTTGACTAGGCTGTTTAGCTTGACTAGGCTATTTTTTAATGAAAATCAAATATGGTTTGCATTTCTTCGTTTAACTCTGACCTCGCCTGCACGTGGCAGTCTTGTGATGTTATGAATGACCTCGTATTTTGCAAATATTGTTGCTTCTGAAGCTTATTCAGGAGCGTTTCAGCCAATGCTTGTTCATAGCGTGGGTGAAATTGAAGTTGTATTGTTAATTGTTTTATGTACAGGGTGATCATAAAGTCCTACCCTCATTGCAAAAATTAAAAAAAACTGCTAGTTACAAAGAACAAATTTTGGAAAAACGTAGAACTACCATTTCTTTTTGTTTGCTTGTCATTTTTGTCCATGTATTTGGTTCACAGGAGTGCCAGCAGGCGATGCTGTTTTCGCTAGAATCGATAATGGCATCTACATCCACATAGGAAACCCTCAAGATGATCACTGGTATCTGTAACCAAATCGCCAATTAGTGTTAAGGGCATTTCTGTAGAGAGTAAAGACCGCGAACAAACTTGGGCGATTTGCTACAGTATATAATTTTTTTTAATTGCGCGTATCGTTTTAGTTTGATAAATTTTACCAGAAAGCTCATTGAGCTTTTCCCTGCGTAGCCGCTATTTTCGAATTCTAGCGCCTCTGAACCAAATACATAATTCAGGTTTAGTTCTTCTACCTGAACTTAGTCTTTGTAACTTTTACATTTTAAAAAGAACTTTTGTAATGAGTTTAGGACTTTATGACCACTCTGTATAATATTAAGAAACGCGCACATTTTATGGAATTAGAAGGACCCGGTTAGTGATTTTTTATAAACTTAGACTGGACGTCTCACATTCGGCCTATATGAACCATAATAATTATCATTCATTAATGCTTATCCTGTTAATGTTGTTCGAGCGAATAATTAGCTTCATAAGCCAATGCATAATTTTGGCCATTTTTCTTGCAAATTGATATCGTTCTTCTGTCACATTTTTTCATTGGCAAGTATAAGGAATTATCTATGTCAGTGATGTACTAACGAAGTTAGTTAACATTCGTTGATATTCCCACGCAATGCGCTCCAAATGGCGCTCCTAAGTTAAACTGGAAATAAATATACTTTGGGAAATAGGTTTAGAGGGGCTCATTATAACGCCTTAATGCAGTGCCAGTCACATTTGAAGTTTGCAAATTTTCGAATGAAATTTCATCTGCTTGGATTTTCGGGGTTATGAGCTAACCCTTGTTGATTTGTCCTTGGTACTGACAGGCCAGATTTGCTTTCGTTATAGAAAACTGTGTAGCCTTTGTCTAAAAAAAGCTTAAAACGTGATCTTTCTGAGAGTTGCGTTATCTTCGCAGAGGATGAATCCTCATTATACGAGCTGCTTGCAAAATAAACAACAGGTTCTGTATCCAATGTGTGAATGAATGTAATTAATTCCTGTAATGACCGAAGTCGGCGTTTGACACGCTAGATCAACTGACCCTGTCATCGTATTTTTTTTCATACACAAATCCATGTGTGCAGTTGTGAGTATTCGACTCTATATAGGTGAACATACTGTAGCTTTACCATTGTAGGGCTCCAACTTTCTGGAAACTCGAGAAAATGAAAAAGTGCCAGGGAATTCGTGAAAATGTCAGGTAAATTAGTCATCATCCTTGAAAATGTGGAATAAAATTTAATTTTATTAATATATTTGAAAAATATCATGTAAAATGTCAGGGAATTAACTGAAAAGGTGTTAGGGAAATCGACTTTGAAATTTGAGTGGGAACCCTGCATTGGTGACTAGTACATGACTATAAATAAGTTTGTAAAGCTAAGTTATTAACTACTAAGGCAGGCAGCCCAATGTAATATGCAGTGACTTTCTGACTGTCTGGGAAACCTGGGAAAGTTAGGAGAATTTTCAACAAGTCAGGGGATTTCCTAACTCCTAATTATAATTTCAGTCCAGAAACGTTAAAATCTTACAAACAAACAATCCAGAAGGCATTTCGAATATCTACCATGTACGTGGATTTTAGGTGAACTTGTCGTTACACAATGAAAGAAAACCCCAATATGGCAGATTGGTTCCTTAATTCTATTTGTCTGCTATAAGACAATATCGCAATTTGACAAATTAAAATAAATTCCGAGCATGTTAGTACTAATTAAAAATGAAAATTAACAAGTGCATAAATACTTCGATTTTGTTTGAATTCCTTTGTTATACAAATTCAATAATTATCGTCCTATGTATCAAAGGCAGTTTATTTACTTTATATCTTTATATTGGTCGATGGAAAACTTTAAATGTCAGGGGAAAATAATTTTTTTAACCTGGGAAACCTGGGAAAGTCAGTGAATTTTGTTACAAAAGCTGTTGAAACCCTGTTATGATCTTAAACTTAGCTTTTGCATAACGGCCAGCTCGCTTGTATTGTAATTCTTCCGCTGAATGTTGGCGTCTCAGTTTGAGTTATTCACATTCTCATTTCGAACCGTAGTCGTTTGCCGTAATCTTTTTCGTCGTGGAATGGTGAAGATAAAGGATAGAGTGTGGCAGAATAGAAAATGGGGACGAATGTAAATCATGATCATTTTAGGCGTCAAGAATTGGGCTAATCAATCAGCCAAGTGTCGATACTCGGCTATAAACCTCGTCTTCAATTCCCTTATCCTTCCCCTATTTTTCACCCCTACCCCGACGCCTGGCGTGCTTTCAATTCTGGACTATACCATCTTTGGAATGCACCCAATCCACAATCATCCGAGCCAATTAATCCCGGCCTATAGACGGCATCCCCTGCACAAAAAAACAGGCTTGGGTTTCGCTTCATTAATCAAACCAAATAGGATGCATTTTGCCTTTGCTTTTTGGGGTCTCAAACAGTGACGATTCTCACTTAGTCCTAGATGTGCATGTGCATCTTTTCAGCTTCCGTCCAGTTCATGGGAATTTGGTCTATTTTTTGGTCCTGAGTACACGTGGGTGATCCATACTGTTTATACAGTTTCTGCTGGCTTCACCTCAGTCCAATGTACTGTAGTTTGGTAATAAGCTGATGGGAATAATTATTGTCTTTGTTATTGATCCCGTTTACCTCCGCATGATGCTTATTGTCGGGTAATTCAATGCTAAACCCAAGCACCGGATTAATTTTGTGGTCGGCTGCGGGCTTTTCCACACTAGCCTGTATTTTTGTATGGTTTTACTCGAATAGTCATTCTGTTAGTAATTACATTGTTCTGCGGTATTGTCCCTGCTCCAACATACATGTAGAGACACTATGAGACATTGGGTTTCTCCTGACGGTTCGTAGGCTAGTGGCGATTGCCTGGTGATTAGGAGTAGCTAAACCAGAAATTGCATTGTTAGGTTAGGATAGGTAAAGTAAAATAAGTTATATATGTTATGCACTATCCATTAAATTACTTTACTTGGGACGCAATTTTATTTATTCATCAGATTATTTATTATACTTTTCTGCTTAACTTTTTGGCGCTCGTATTATAGAAGTGGGTGAAGAAGAAGAGTCAGCTTGTAGCATTTTTATCGTAATTGAGGAGGGTGTTCATTTGTCAAATCAAATTTTCTCATATTCTGAGGGATACTTTTAGTTGGTCATTATATGTATTTAGGATCTTGTTATGGTGAACAAAAGGACCCATAGAAGGGTCTACAGTTATGATAAGTTTAATATGCATCTCATGAACTCTTGAATACTGATTAATAACTTCTACGTGAACAAATTGTAACATGTTCAAGTGGCAATGTCAACTGAAAAGGTAGAGTGGCACTATTAGATGGTGTTGTTTCTCATTATTTTGAACTGCATTGACGCACTGTCTCCAGGAAAATCCCGTTTGCCAATGAATCTTTCATCTACCTTGTAGACACTGTACTATCCCATTTGTTATGTGAATAACGACATTATTTGGGACTAGAGTTGCTGTCAAAATCGCACTGCAAATGTGTTTAGGATGTGTTTATCTTGAAGCGAAGACAAGTGCTGCCATGCTTGTTGTACCATGCAACACTGAAACTACGTGCATAGGTGAGCATTGGTTTGCAGCATTTCCCATACACTGTAGTATGCTCGCCTGTTGATGATGGATAACCACTAGAATGATAAAGTGTGTGTGAGACCACGCTGTTCAGCAACAGATTTACCTCTGCCTCATACAAACCCCATGGCATGGCAGAAGGAAGTGGATTTATTGGCTCTTACATAAATTGTTAAGCATGCACTCACTTTTCACAACAGAAATAGACAGAATTGACAAAAGACTTCACTTTCTACATGCACAGTGAAAGCATCTAGGGAATTGCAATTGTTAGGTTAGGGATGATAGGTGGCGCTGTGGGGATCGAACCCGAAATATCTGCTGCACACTATTTATCTATGCACATACTGATGTACACTGTACATTGTAATACGTACATGCAGTCATGGATGTTCCATTTGAAAAAAAAAAGACTGCAATGCATTACCATTGCATGAAGTACTGAACATGTACAGACAGAACTGCTGAATAGTAAGTTAAATAAAATGTAGTATAATATTGCATTGACACAATATTTGATTAATAAATCATTCTAACTTGTCATTTTTTTACACAAATCTGACCCCATTATGATAAAATGATGCGCATGATTTTTGGTATTATGGTCTTGTAAATGTAAACATATTGACAGTTTCGAAGTGGCATGTGTGTTAATTAAGGGGTTGGCTACTTGTGAAGTCAGGCGTACATGTTGGTTGAAGTCTTTGAAGTCCCACTGAAGTCATTAATTGAAATCGCACTAAAAGTCATGGTAACCGTGTTGTAACAGTCACAGTAAACTGTACAGTAAACGCACCATCACTTTAACTGCAACGTTACCATGACGGTGTCCATCATAATTAAATGATGACCTCATTGTTTTTGGCCAATTCTCCTCACTTGGGCCACTATGTGTCATAATTTGTATACACCCCTGGTAACTCCTCAGAAGATGATAATAGTCGAACGTCCCCAATACAGAACTACTATACATTACGCCATTGACGTCTAATATGACGTCATTGAAGTCCCACTGAAGTGCTTGAAGTCTGCAGTCAGGTGTACACGACTTTGAAGAGTTGCCAACCCCTTGGTGTTAATCCATGTAAGTTGGCTGTGTCAATTCATTAAGAAACCAGAACATTGTGATTCAGTGTATTTACTATTTAGGCCTTGTGAAATATCAATACAGTGTATCAGGATAATGGATGGCACTAGTGTTATCTTACATGTGTAATTGCTTTCTGGTTCCAAAAATGTCGTATAATAGCCAGCGAGTCCTGTATAAAAATTGAAACGTAAACAAGCTGAATATAAATGGAAGGGCTTGACAAATTATGTGGCAGAAAAATCCAGCCTCACGTGTCATCTTGCTGTATGAAAAATTGGAAAAGTGCGTTGATAGGGTTCTGAGAGTTAGTTGCCTTTGCCAAGCAGCAGGTTACAAATTGCACAAAATGCGAATGATGGACCATTTTTAAGTCGTATTATCTTATCTACGTCAATCCAAGATGTCCTACGACAATGTTTAATTGAAAAAAGAAAGAAGCATAATGGCGAAGGAGTTCAGCTATTAAGGGCATCGCCCCAAGGGAACTTACACAAAAAATCTCCAGAAAGCAACGTACAATTTGTCAGTTCCGAGTGTCAACGTGGTTATGCTGAACTTGCCAGCACCACATTTTTCAAGTTATAAGTTCCAATCGAACAAGTAATTTAGTATTTTATGCATAAACTGTAGGCCTATGTTGATATTTACAATGGTGATGGCTTACCATAATTTGTAGGAAAGTTCGGCAGTTTAGGTAAATGTTGCATGGCAAATATCTGACTAATCTCATCCAAATGTTTTATTAATCTTTGCTTTCCATGTGAATGAGGCACAGCTTTAGATTTTAAAAACCAGTTTATCACAAATGAATACCTCGATATCTTCACTTGTTTACATACGTGCACAGTAGATGTATTCGGTATTGTTTTGGTTGACAAAATTAATTCACGTTTAATTTGTATGTACGTGTTTCCAAGTCAAAGTATTGTTTACAACAAAGTTTTTTGCGGTTTTTTGCAGAAATTGTGGATTTGAAGGGGGGTGGCAAGCCTGCGGGTTGACGTTTTCAATGATGAATGTTATGTGGGCGAGAGCCTGTGGGTGATTGATGAGAATCTCTGTGGGTGGCATGATGACGAGAAAGGGGGCGCTGCCATCAATATTTTCTGCCTTCTTGATCTCTGTTGCATGGCAGCACATTTCATTAAGGAAAATCCATTTAGATGATTTGAATTTTTCATACTGAAACCGAGCAAAATTACAACACTGCTAACCGTGTTTAGAACATACTTAAACTATAGTATGTTTCCACTTGTTGGGTTTAACTCTTGTACAAGCTTGTATAATCGACAATTATGCTTTATAAGCAGATGTATGATAGTTTAAAAGCGATAATCTCAGTGAACATTCATTATTTTTGAGAGACTTTGTGAGGTTTTTATAGTGAAAACGTGATAATGGTGGCTGTTGTTATGCCTGAAAATTGTCACTGTTTTCATACCATATACTGTACACTGAATTAGTGTTGCATTAGGAATTCCCTGGTCATCTAATTTTTGGAGTTAATCGGGGATAGTGTCCGGCGAAATGTATTCATTTACGTTCAGAAAAATCTTCGGAGCATTGGGGTTGAATTCTGCTCATTTGCTTGATTGTGACCTATCCGCAAGAGTGCATGGTCAAATCGTGATAGTCTTCTCTGATTTCTCATTGATGAGAAGTTTGGCCCATAGTATTGACTTTACTCAATATTTTTGTGTGATCACAAGCTTGCGAAAATTCCAGAAGTTTATCATTCAGTATGTGAGATACACATAACCACCATTGTGAACTGCAACCACAATCAGGCTTTGGTCAAAATCGCATGGAGAGCAAATTTTATCGATTTTTCTAGCAAAACCCACTATAATTAAACCTACACAACCTAAAGATCTCGATTTGATCTTCACTTCCCGTTGTGATCAAATAACAAATTTAAGTACTGATGGTTCAAGTCATTGAAACTGATGAGTGTTTCTAATACAGAGTACATTTACTTGAACTTTAAAACGCAACCTATATAAACGAGTGTATATGCACCATAAGATTTTTTGCTTTCTGGTTTTCCGGAAGAGAATAAAAATCTTCAAATTTTGGTTTTCATGTTTTTTAGTTTGCATGAAGGAAGATGGTTGATGTCGATTCAATAGTTTAGACTTCCTGCTCTTCTCATTTTTGAATCGGTTCTGAGTCATTTGCATATGCTGACATGCTTGGTCTTTCGGTGATGTTAGGTTTGGAAATGTTGCGAATGCGGCCATCTTGGATGCTTTGTTCACTGTTTCATTCAAAGTACCCGCTCTTTGAATTTCAATGCTAGAAATTCCGTTTTCGCGCTTTTCATTTCGTACAAATTTTCTCTCAACCATGAAATGCATGCCACGGGTTTTGACGTTTGGCAACCGTTGATTTGGTGTTAAAAACATCTTTTGTCATCAGTCAGCTCTTCTATTCCTTTTCTTGGGCATTTTGTCAATGCACTCTACACCCCAAATATCTTTGAATCATAGCATTCCTTTCATATGCAGATGCTTAGATGATCATCTTTTTTTATTATTGTTATTTATACGAATAAAATCCACGAGGGTCAGGCATGGGCATGTGTGACTGAGCATTTTCCTCCCTCCATCGTTCTGGGATATCCTGCTTTTCGTCATAATTGTTAACTGGAAACAGTTGACGTGTGTACAGGGTGTTCATGAATATGCGTTACACATGAGCTAGCTTGACAATTGCTTCGGAAGTTACTACCCCCTATTACAGCTGGCATTTGAAAACGCAGTAGGTTTATAGATTTTTTAATGGTGCTGGTAATTGTACGTTTTCAAGTTATTGTATTTAGAAAGTTAAACGAAGAAACGAACGGACGTTGACACGCAAATTTAAATTGCTTCACGCAAGCGCTTCGTTGCAATGTATAAAAAATGTGCGGTCAATCCATTAATAAATGACTAGTTATCGCAGGAAATTATCTTTTCTTTAATTAGCAGATTCCCTCTCTTAATTGGTATTATATGTTGTGTCGCACTTTTTCCGTGCATCATTGCAGACAATCGATTATCAATGACAGAAAGGCTAGTTTTCTGTTTGGTCAACATTCTTAGAATTTAGATGATATAGCTAAATAATTATATACCCGCCGTTTTCTCAGCAACAACATTTTGAATGTGTGTGATCTAACTTTAGCTCTGAAATTGGACCAAGCGTGGCTTCTATGTACTGGGATGAGACTGCATTAATTGCTTTCTTTTTTTTTCCTTCGAGAAGAGGGATATTGGGGGATCTCGCTAATGAAATAAAGGAAGATACAGTAAAGTAACTAGATGACAGTGTACTTGTCAAAAAAGTTGTCACTTTTTCATTTGCGCATCGATCCCCGATAGTGTTTTCTTTGTGGAGCACTTTAGTTATGCAGTGAAGCCACTTAACAGTTGTCATTGGAGGGCAAGTTGAAAAGTCCCGTGAAGACAAATTGCATGCATCAAAATCTGCGTTTATGGCATTTTCTGTTGATTTCAGATCAATGCATACATATGCATTCTTAGAGAAATTGGAAAGACATGGAATAGTCAAGAAAATTTGACATATCAATATTATTATATTTCCATTCACATAGCAATAAAGTTTTATTAGGTAACAGCTAGAAAAGGGAACTTACGGCGCACTTAGTCAGCCGGAATCAAAAATACCTTAAGACATAAAACGCAGTCTTGAGGTCATTTTAAGAAAACCAAGCTTTAATCGAAGCAAACACCTCCGTTGGGTAAATCAATAATGAAATTGTCATTTTTTTGCATATTTAGCTGACAGGGTGGTCAGTGAAATGTTTTAAAAGGGTTTATCCAGACCTAGAAAAGTCAGGGAAATAGGAACGGCCTGGAAAAGTCAGGGAAAATGGATTTACTTTGAAAAAGTAAGGAAAATTCAACAAAGTAATAATGGACTTCACATAGTTAGTTATTGGTTAAAACAAAAATCAGGGGATAACAAGCAGCTCCGTGGAAATGCCAATTTCTCAATAATACTTGTCTAAATTTGCTGTTTCCGTATGAAAATTTGTGTTGTTTCCTGTTTAGATATCCCATGCAATAAATATAGCATTCTTTACATTGGCATATGTTATATTTTTGCATTTTCAGTGGTCAGGGAAATTTATTTTAAATTTAATCTGTGGGGGAACCCTGTTTAAAAAACTGGAAAAGTCGAGGAAGTTGAAAATTTGCATTTCTGGGTTAATCTTGCATTTACATAGTCATACAGTAGGTGACATGAATTCGTGGCTTAATTGAGGAATTTATGTGATCGCAGTTTAAAGTTAACAAGGTGACGTTCGTTAATTTAAAATAGTCCACGTTTCGTCTGTGTGTGCAAGTGCATGGGTGGTTTACTTTTGCAGGCATTCATAACAAGCATCAAGAATGTGCTCTGTCAAATATAGTTTTGGGGTGAGGAGCAGAAATTGGCGTTTTGAAAATTGGGAGCGGGACAATTTTCGCTCAATGTTCCTTATGCGCAATTGTGGCGAAAGAGCGTGAAAAATCTGCTGTAGTTTGTTTTCGAAGACAATTTCAGTTACTATCTAACTAATGAAGTGTCGGGGGATGGTTTTTCATGTCTATTTTGGAAAGCACTCGTGTTTGTTTTGGAATCAATTATTTTGGCTCGGTCTGCCATCATCAGTATTACTCCACAGTTCGCTCTACAGAGGCTTTTGTGCTGATGGGGGACTTAGGGGGGAGACGTATGGGCTGGGGAAGCCTCATGTTTTAGTCATCGTATGAGTTGTTCTTTATTTATA
Organism: Kryphioiulus occultus; assembly: GCA_034687865.1. Lineage (NCBI taxonomy): Eukaryota > Metazoa > Arthropoda > Diplopoda > Julida > Julidae > Kryphioiulus > Kryphioiulus occultus. The sequence goes on along the minus strand of JAQGAF010000039.1, from coordinate 85,548 downwards.
AACACTTTTCACAGTCATTGGCCATCAAGTATTTTTTTCTTACCGTGTTACCCTCATTTTTTGGGTCCAAAAATGGCTGCTGACGTGATCTTGCAAAAGCGATATTCCTCCGCTGAAATAATGCTCATCGATATTTTAAGACCCTCTTTGTTGTCATATCCATAACATGAACAGAAAAAGCTTAGACGGTCCTTTTTTATATTGTTGTTAAATATAATCCATTTGCATGCACGAAATGCCTCTAAATGGTGTTCGTGAAAAATCGGAAATCATTTTATTTGTGATTCTTTACATCCTCTCTATCCCTGCGACATGTAGTGGTTCCAAAAAAAATTTCTTACAAGTTGCTAGAGAAAATGTGTAACTATTAGGTTTGCTTCACCTCATAGCACCTCCTAATGAAATAGTAATTTCTTGATGCTGTAGTAATTTTTTGATGCTAAACTGTATATTTAGATAAGTTGATTTTTCTTTCATAATTTCTAACTTTATTTATTATACTATTCACGTGGGACGTCCTGTAGGCATTCTTTCTCGTCAAAACTGCCACAATCGCAAATTGGACTCCATTAAGTCTATTTAAAGTTCTCGCAAAATCGCTACAGCTATATAAACATGCAACTTCCGCACCCTTTGCATGTCCCATCTTTCTTAAGCCTCAAAGTGAATGTTTTACCAAAACTATATTATGCTGCATCCTTTTCCTTCATATCAAATGTTGCAGTTTTCTTCATTACTTATTTTTAAAAAATGGCATACCATAAAAACTGAAGTTTTTTTGGGTTGATGGACTTTTTAGCCCCATATGATGAGGATCAGGATGATGATGAGAATGGTGATGTTAGCTGTCTTGTGGCATTTTTTCACTTTTCTAGCCTCACTCGATCCAAGCCAACCTTATGCCTTGTCCTTAACCGTTTTGCCATCGTTCTAACCATGTGTTGAGCTGTTTTGTGGTGATAACAGGCATCCTCCTCCTCCTCCTTAACTTCTTGTTTGATTGACTCATTTAAATTATTATACGTCTTTACCTATAATTAAATATCGACCTGGCGATAAATAACCATTGCTTAATTTTGTGCTTAACGTTTTGATCATTTATTAAACGCTTGAAATATTTTTCAGTCCAAGTTTCTAAGGGCTCAACATGCATTGGGGCATCTTGAAGTTTGGAATGCTCCACTCAGCTGCCATTTTTGCAAAATTATTCTAAGGATGTATATTACATCAGTACATAAATATTCACGTTAGAATCTTATTTTCCTTTCAGTAATCTGCACATCGTGCATAAACAAGCTCCAACAAGTTCAGCAACAACAGTTGGTCACCTATCAGGATGCCTATATTTACGTCTCTCGATTATCATCGGGACCATGTGATAGCACAACGCTGGCATCGTCTGACAACGGCAACGATGCCGATACTGATCTTGCCAATGGAAGTTCAGACAATGATCCCGAATTTGTGCAGGTAACTGAAATTGTAACTGTTAAATGATTGTTGCCATCATAAGAATGCTGAAAATACCCAAACTTGCTTTTCAGGTGAGCGCCCTTTCTAAAAAGCGGAAACTCAGCTGTCGCAGCCCAACAGTCGGTCATTCAAACTTGACTCCTGAAGTGGGGCCTATGCCCTTTGTCAGACGGAGTGCTCGTAATCGCAAGTGTCGTGGCGATAAGATGTTCTGCGTTTCATCTAACCAGCAACTGAAGGAACTCAAGTGCCGGGTAAGGAGTAGCTATTCTTATTACTTTTAGGGCAGACTGTCATCGCTCTTCTGCTTAATCTCCGATTGATAAATTGTCGACTAATCTGATTTCTGCGAGAGCAACTTACTGTTGTACAGTGGAACTATTTGTTCCATCTTGCGATCATAATTTCATACAGAAGGTTTATAAATCTTACATTTCTGTTTTCAAGATTATGGATGAATTTGACGTCGCCACCTATGATCAACATTTGATTTTGAATGGCAAGGATTTAGACGATAATCAAGCTACATTAGCTGAACTGGGAGTTATGGCCGGAAATACCATTTATCTAAAGGTAAGTTTTCCCATTTTCTCTACATTGTTTTCGAGCCGTAATATGAAGGATATGTCAGTGTAAATGTGAAATGTCATACAAATGAATGTGGCATACATGTACGTGTGAGCGCTGCAAACGATTACTTGCACCAATCTAGTTGGAGATGTAAGAATGCTTTTAACGATGCATCAATAGTAATTCTCCAGATTTTTAGTAGGTGCAAAATAATTATGAGCAAAGATCAAATCAATTTTTATGCCAGATTTACAAAACCTGTATATTTTGGCATGGGTTTTCTATTAATTCATGGCATACCCAACATGCTTGAAAATCCTTTAAGGGTGGTTCGTTTTCGTTGGCCTTTTCGTTTGATTTAATATTAAGTTGTATTTGTGATGATTGGTGAGATGATGCCCAATGCTAAACAATAGCCTATGCATCATTCCAATCGTGTATCCACGCTTTGCTCAAGGAGTTTTCATATTATTTGCCTGACCAAACTGCTTGGGGCCCGAGTGTTTGTTGGTCGCTGGTCTTCCACCCCAAACATGTTTTCCCTCATTCTCCTTGCATTTTTCTTCCATTGTGTTTTCGCAAAACGGATTAGCTGGTAGCATTCTGACAGACTATTTATCTAATGACTTGTTAAGCCAAATGTAATGGATCCATAATGAACCGGGAAGTTCAGGCGAGACGCCACCAACGCGTTTCTGCTATGGCCTCACTGGTTTCTTCGACTTCTGAGGTTTGCTGTTGCTGGTCATTTGGCTGGATGCTTTTAGCAATTAGTGGCCTTCCTCTCGCTTTAATATCAGTAATGCATGCAATACGAGGGGGCTGGGATCCACGCCGAAGCTTGGACTTTTGCACATGAGGCTGCCTGCGGCTTCATGGTAGACCATGCGGGATGACTGCACCCTCAAAGTCCAAAGACCCAAGCAGATCTTTCATCTGTTCAGAAGCCTCTCTCCATCAGCCAATAGTTCTGATTTCCATTCGGTGCAGGGGACGGAAAAAAACGTCATGTGAACTGAAGTGACAGTGATGGATGCGTGTAAGGAGGTGTCAGAGAAATGAAAAAAATGCTCTTTTTATATAAATATGGCGAGGTTCCGCCATTTCCTCGTTAAGAAGTTCCAGAAAGAGCATCCGTTCTCGATGGTGTAGTCTTTGTATGTGCCAAATTCTGTTTCTCTTATGGCCGCTATCGTCTTCGGGCGTTTCAACGTCAACTCCATTTGGGTCTTTTTGCATGTTAAAGTCTCGAAACTTAAGATACATGTGGCGTTTCTGAGACTTTCGTGGAAACTGCGTCGTATTTCAATGATCCACGATGCTACTGAAACTCATGTTACACGTGCTGCTGCTGTATCCAAACGATTATTCTTTACAGAATTTCAAAGCAAAAACACCCATCTTCCTTACCATATTTACGATGCCAAAACGTTTTTGCATCTTACATTTTTGTCCAAAGAATTTGCTGAAGATGTTCATAAATAACATTTTTAAAGGAAAATGCACCACCATATTGCCTGTTCTTCGAATAGCCGACTCTCAAACAGAAAGCACCACGGTCCTCCCCATCTTATTACATTTATCGCAAATTGGCCACCCCTTCCCTTTGTGTCGGATGTACATGTAATATTGGAAAATGCAGTGCCGATTTCGAAGCATTTGATGATACATGTTATCTAGATGGGTTGCCAGAACACCTGGAATCCTGGGAAAGTCAGAGGATTTTTAACTAACTGAGAAACCTGTGAAATTCAGGAGCTTTTTGAACAATTTTCAAAAAGGCAGGGATTTTCTAACTTCTAATTATAATTTCAATCCAGAAAATATTTCATATATCGATTATAGTGCTTGCCATGGTTTTTAGGTGAAGGTAATCTTTGCTCGAATATGGCAGACTGGTTCCTTCTATTTGGCTTAATTATGACAATATCGAAATTTGCGAAATTCAAATAAATTCCGATAGTCCTGGGATAGGCAGGGTATTTCATGTTACTAAAGCTGTGTCTAATAATTGCGAGTGCATCTGTTACAATTTATTTCTATAAAGATGTTTCTTATATTTTCCATATGTTAATAACATCAGGGTGGCAACATTTTATTTGCACGAACATCAAATCTATTTAAAATGTTCAAACCCACTGACTTAAGTCAAAACATCATTACGATGTTAGGCATTTTTAAACAAGTTTCTCTTTCGTTATATTGCCAGTTTTATTTAATTATTTTCCTAAAGTTTCTAATGATGATGACCTTTTGGGTTGGCGAGTATGGTCAGTTTAATTTATTTCTATATTGTTATGTAAAATTTGATAAAAAGCAGAATAATATTATACTGAATATTATTGAAAAAGCTTTTTCTTGATATCATCTAAATGTTTCAGTGCATTCATTACGTTGAGCCATTTGGTGTTTTGTCTGGATGTAACGAAGCACGCTCAATGGGTTTACAATTGTTGTGACATGAGTATGATGATCGAGAAGCATATACTGCACATACAGTCATCGTAATGGAAAGTTTGACAAATTATACTTGATTGTTCGCATTTTTAAATTTTTTGCCACCCACTTTTTGACCACCTTTTTCACTTTTTGCGACCCTTTTTTACCCTGGCCCAGACTCGAAACAACTTTCGCACCAACCGCTGTAAACGTGGAATTCAGACCCCGCATGAATCCTTGCCAAGTTGCCCTATACGTATGCGTCGACATATATCATAACCCAACGCAAAATTCATATTCCTATTCCGGTTTTCTGCCCCACCCTAGTTCTGCCCATTTCAATATAGAGGATATACTGTGTATGCACTTTTTCATCTGCTTTTTTTCCACCCCTTTGGCGGCATTATCGGTTTAGTTCTTTTTGGCAACTTTTCATTTCCTTTTTTAAATTTTTGTTGTCATCGTTGTTGTTTCGACATCGGAATTTTAAACAAAAAATAAAGCGTGGAGTCTCATCCCCTCGGCTGGATCGGGTACGGGTTTGGATTTACGAAAATCTCTCAAGTGGGAGTTCATTATGATATAACGAAGATGAAATCGTGGTGATTAGGCATATTTTTTAAAATTTGTGCTGAACGTTGCTTTTTAATGGCATCGTACATGGGATTAGCTACGATCAAACGCATTTTTCAGCATAAACTTGTGATATTCAGTAATAAGGAGTACATGTACATAATTTCCATTTACAGGGTTCCCACATAGCCTGAGAATCCTGGGAAAGTCAGGGGGATTTTGAAATTTTTTTCAAAAAGTCAGTGGATGCCCTCAAATTTTAACTAAAATTTTAATCCAGCAGGTATACTTCGTATTTTATATTTCAGTTATGGCGTGTACCGTGTTTTTTAGTTGAAGTTGCCCTTTGCCCAATGAATGAAAACCTCTATATTGTCGATTGGTTCCTTCTATTTGGCTTCATTACGATAAATAAATTCCGAGCCTCTCAAAACTCCAAATTAAAAAGTGCATTAATACTTTAATGTTGTGCAAATTCCTTTATTACACAAATTTCATAAATATCGTCTAAAAACATTTATTTATTTAAAAGGGCAGGTTCTTTTTTTCTTTATATTGTTATATGGGAAAATTCTAAAATCTGGGGAAGTCAGGGGATTTTATTTTTCCTAAAGCTGCGGGAACCCTTAGTCGGAGCTCTCATATAAGACTTATAGGTTTCTTTAATTTTACTTGAAGTATAATTATTCATCTATTTCTATAGGGTATTCACGCTATACAGGGTGTGCAAAATAGTCATGAAACTATGGGATATACCGGTACAGTGTACATGTATAGTCCTGATTTAAAAACAAAGAATTACGTGAGGACAAAAGTACTTTACTGATGAATTTTAAGGATTGTTCGATCATTAAATGCGGTGTATACCATTTTCTCTAAGAAATGCTGGCTGAGTTGGTGTACTTAACATGGAATGAATAATTAAGAGCAGGGTATAAATCCTTAAGCCGATGTCTATGGGGGTCTCCGTCGTTTGGTTTTAAGATGCGTGTTAGGAAGGAATTAGAAAGATGTCGACCAAGAGTACTACCTCGGGCTTTTTCGATCAGGAAAAAAATACACCGTTGAGCGATGAGATACACATTAATTAACATTAGGAAAATAAAGAACAACACATCAGCAAGATCACGCTTATGTATAGCCGAGCACTTCCACATAGGGCTTTCTTTCTTGTTTTTTTACTCCCTACTTCGTCCATGTTTTTTATACTTAAACTTTTTTTCCGCTGGGTTAAAGAATTGGTTTCCCATGCTGTTGAGATGGAGGCAAGATGGAGTGCGGTGTCAATCAAGGTTTATTAAACACCAATCAAAAGCGGTTGGAAGTATCCAAATGGGTGGAGAAACGAAATCAATCGAAAATGGCCGTCCTTGCAGGAGAAATGCGAGGCTAGTTCAGTTATCTGACAATCTGAAGTTGTGCGCCCTGTGAAGAAACTAATGGACTGGACAAATGTATTGGTTAAATTAAGAAACTGTATCGAAAAGCTGCTAACACGTTTGCAACAAAACTAATGACCCTTACTCGTGGCGCCATCTAGCACGAGTCTAGCACTCAAATGGTAAAACTAGCAATTCACGAACAATGACTGCTAATAAGTAAACCTCCAGACTAATAATCTTCAATATCGTCATAATGTGGATTACATGATGTACATGTAGCTACTGTACGTCATCGCTCAATAGTAACTGACCAAGATGAAAATGTGATGAAACTCAGAAATTATGCATGACACAAAGAAGGAATTATTTTGTGGAGAGCCTGAATGGGTTTACTGTTGACAATTGGTACTGGATTTTTCATTACATTACCCGCTAATTTTCTGCAAAAGGAAATGGCGTGAAATGTAAAGTCGAAAGTAACTGGCCAAAACATGATGAGATCATTTTTTCATAAATACCATTATGGCCATTTGGCCAGTTACTTTTGACTTTGAATTACATGCATTTCTTCTTATTAGAAAATGTGTGCGTAAGGTAATGGCAACGCCAGTACCAAAGGTCAACAGAAACACACCCAGGCTCTCCACAAAGCGATTTCAACTTTGTGACATTCTTAATTTCTGAGTTACGTCACATTTTCATCTAGGCCAGTCACTTTTAAGCGATACTGTTCATCAAGGTTTACATGGGTTTATTAATAGGAAGTGATCATCTTGAAAATTAAGAGACATAGGAGAACCCACTTCATATTTTGAGATTTTACTATCGAACTAGTTTTTGTTCAAACTTCTTCTAGATGGCGCTTCATGTTCTACCTGCATGTAATAGACATTGACCCAACCTGCGTGAATTGAGTGATGTCGAATTTCTTTCGGACTTTTTCTAAACCACCGAATTAAAAATGGGCTAGTTTTTTAGATTAGCTTAGACTTGCCCTTTTTGCCTGCCAGGAAATGTAATTTAAACTTGGATAGTTGATGGTTCATTGAAATCAGTGTCACTGCACTTTTTTCACTTTTTTTAGTTTGGCTTGCAAGGGGATCGAATGGCTGGTCCATGGTTGCCCTCGAGCATACGATTTTTGTTTACCGCACTAGTTCTTAAGCGTAAATTTAGTGTACACAGTGGATGCTATTTATAGATTTTAAGTAGCTTGCACGCATGGTCAGTAATAACTGGAGTCGATACTTTGTCGAGTACATTTTTTAAACAGTACATGTACTCCGTTCATTTGTGTGATGAGAATACATTAATCAAAACGTGGGCAATTTCCTTTAAAATAACATTGAAATAGCGTTTCCAAATTGACAACTGCCTATCACCTGGTCTTGGTGCAAAACGCACAATTTGCAGTTGTTTTTAGCTCGAGGATTTGTGGTTGAGATTTTACAGGGTGGTTGCCCCCCAATTATGTGTCGAGGAATTCCCATAAGTTCTTCCAGACGGGGAATAAAAAAGTTAGGCACAGCTAGAAGTCCACAAGGTTTGTGCAAATTTATTACGGTTATGTATGGGATAGATAACACGTGTTTTTGACATTGTCACTCGGCTACTGAAGCGCTCCTTTCCTTCCCATTACCCTCGTTTCCGTTCGTAATGCGCATCATTTCGGAAATTGTTTATTACAGTGGTTTAAGTCCGACGTATAAGTTTCAACGAAAACATTTTCTCCATCACTGTATGTCGTTCTAACGATGCAATGTGCTTTGTTTCGGAAGCCATCTTGGAAATCTCTTCTTGTGCAGTAGTCTTAACGGGCTCGTGAGTGATTTGCACACTCTTATTCATCCGAAATAAGCTTCTGTATTGCGAACTGCGATAAGTTTCTCCCAGAAGGAATTGAATGTCGGGGTCATAAATATTAAACTGGCAAATCAGCACTTATGTGCCATGGCATAAAAGGCCAGTGGGGAGCTACCGGGACATGTAATAGGTAAAAATTGGACATTTAAACTTATGTGGCATGTCCTTGTGGCGCCACCATGTACACGACATCATTTTTTACTTCTGCTAAAGTAGTATAGTCCCTTCTGGATGCTAAATACGTCACTAAAATGTTGGAGGGCGGCTCTACACACTCTTAAATAAACTACCGTCTTTTGTGTGGCTTATGACGTCACACCTATCAGTCTGTCAGTAGCTTTAATGAATCTACCAAATAAACAACCGATTTTACTGAGCAGTTTTCTACTGACTTATTGCGGTGTTTGCCATCTGTTGGTGCTTCGTGGATAAAGCTGACTTTATGATATGCAGAGTTGTGTTAATCCCAAAAGCATGATAAAATTTAGTTCCACCTTTCTGGGTAGCATATTGGTCTCTTATTTCAAACGCTTTTGAGTAGCGTTTAGTGTCCAACTGCCTGCCAAATATTATTCACGTGATAAAAGGGAGAGAGAAAAGGTATGGGAATGATTTAACTTGTACTCAAGATTTTCCGAAGTTTAAATTTGCCGCTGAAATACTATAGCGTTCGTTGATTCGTTGAATAGTCACGTGACGACACTACAACCTTGGCAACGGCAGAACGTGAGATTCCACGTTCTACGGTTTTTTTCAAGATGGCGTAAAATGTCAGTGGCTCGCTAACTTTGCAGTTGTATTTCAAGTACGACAACCATTCGCAGGTAATTATTGTACATGTATTGCTAGTTCAAAAACACAGTTTAAATTGTATTTTCGCAAAAATCTGTATTTGATTTGGATAACATGTTCAGAATGGCGTTTTTTACATATTTTTATACTGAGGACCTACCGAAGTACATGTAAAATCTAGTTTTACAGATTTGATAAAGGCGAAAACCGTGATGACGTATTGCCGTTTTTTCCACTCGGTAAAGGAAAACGAGCTTATAACTCGTTACCATGTTCCAACTTCCAGGGACACAGCTCCCACAATCCATAGCAGACATCGCCAAAGCAGTCTATTCACCTAACTAATTACCGACGTGATTGGTAACCAGGATTATCTACCACGGTATTTTAATTATCGCGTTTTTCTTTGGTATGTCCTCAGCATTACGCCTCTTAACATGTACAATTGGAGCTACAGGTCCTCGAGGGATGGTGTCATGTGTAGGGTTGTAGTGGTACAGTTCTGAATAATTCGAGTTCCCATTGAATTTAAATTTGAAATTGATTGGAAAACGCTCTGTTCTGCTCCAGTTTGCGAAGTTTTACTTTCATAGCTTGAGTTTGGGACAGCAAATATAGGTGAAATCTTGGCTGCAACCGTTTTTTCTTCCTCCTGGTCTTTTCCTATGAGGTCTCCATTATCCCCGCCACTTTTGTCCGTGGCTATTTTCTGCTTTATTTGATTTTAGGGCTTTGAAATTTACGAGAACGGACCTGTTGAGTTGGCAGTTCCCAACGTTTTGTTGAGCACCTAGTGGCCGCTACGCCTATTATCACGTCTCTTTATTCTACAATTGCAATGATTTATACCCGCAAATATTTGGAAATTGAATCCTGCTTAGGAGCCCCCTAGTGGTCGCCCGAACCCGCCATAAATGTCATCCTTATGAATGCTTGCAAAAAAAGATTTACTCGAGTTTGATGGTGCTGTTGCATGGATTCTCGACCACGAGGGGGAAATGACCCTAAATCCCTAAAATCAAGTCTGGTGGCAAGACCCGGCGACGAGGGCTATCCCGAAAAGACCGGAATGGGTTACATGTAGCTTGGGTCGAGTGTGACAAATCTCAACACACGCTGAAAAATGTCCTTGCAATATTTTCAGTGATCACGAAAAATCGAAATTGTTTATTAGAGGGAAATTATTTTTTGAGCGTAGTTTGTTTAAGCGTATTTAAGGGGTGCATTGTAGTTAACATGTGCATTGTTTACCAAACTACCAAAGTAAAGGATTACTTTAACTCACTTGTACAGCAACGAGTGGGTGCCAGGGTTCCTACGATACCTGGGAAAGTTAGGAGAATTTTGAAAACTTTTGACGAAGTCATGATGCAGGGAATTTAATTATATTTTAATATATTTAACTGTGGTTTTTACGTGGACTGGCCCTTTGCACATGTAAGAAAACTCCAAAATGGCAGATTGGTTCTTTCTATTTGGCTTCCTTATGACAATATCGAAATGTACAAAATTAAAATAAATTCCAAGCATTTGAATACCTCTAATTAAAACCTAAAGTAAAAAAGTGCATGTACATGTATACTTTGATGTGTGAATACCTTTATTCAAATTCAATAATTATCATCATAGTCAATGGCCACATTGATTAAAGAATTATTAATTTTAAAGGGCAGGAGGAAAAACTAAAAGTCAGGTGGAAATAAAAAATGTAACATGGGTAACCTGGGAAAGACAGAGGATTTATGTTGCTAAAGTTATGGGACCCCTGAATGTGTACAATTGTGAAAACTACTGTATTTAAACTCGTTTCTGAAGTGTAAACAAATGCTGATGAATTTGAAATTCCCAATTGTTTCATCGTAAAAAATTGTTTTACCTTCACTCTTGCACGAGGAATAAAGCTCGAGTTTTCTGGTGTGGGTTACTTTGCGAATTGTCCTAGATTCGTCGCCAGACGGCAGCGCATACAGTAAAACTGGCAACTTACGACTCCTGACTGTTTTATCGCCTATTAAAGCTTGTTTGAGGCCACTTTTATGTCACCATTTTCGATTACGTTATCTTGTAGATCGAGTTAAAATGCCATTTCAACTCCTAATGTGGATTATGTACACTTCATGGGCGATAAAAAATGGCTGCTGCGGCCTACCCGGTTTCAATCCCATGTCGCGTTTTCGTATCGTACAGTCTTGTACAGCACACTGGCCATCGCCATACAGGGCGTTGCAGTGATTGTGGCGCCGCCTTCGTTGCTGAAAATTACACCTACCTGTAGATTTCCTTATTTTTGGTAGTTTGTTTAGCCCTTTCTATGGATTCAGCAGTTAATAAACTAATGACATTATGGCATTCGTCTCGTCCAATTCTAACTCATTTGCGTTTGCGCATTTAAACACCATAAAAATCCATTTCAAGAAGTCGATTCTTAGTAAAAATGCCATTTTAAGCATCGATGATATAAGCATGATGGTTGTTTTCACCAACTCGCGAAAGTTTTAAGTTTTTTACAACCTTTATATTACTTAAACCTGTTCCATCTGTCTATTTAGACCTTTACCCAATAATTTTTAACCGACTTACTGGCGTCCTAAAGGGCCGAAATTTGGTACACATCTTCTATTCTCCCAACATTTCATGTCATTTGAAGTTTACGGAGCAAAGTCGTCCCTTTCCCAAGAAATTAGCAACTCTCAACTTTTAAAAGGTGCATTCGAAAGCGTTGTGTCCCAGAATGCAGTTCGTTTTAACAACTGTTCGAATGCAAATTATGAAAAGTTTACGCCAAAAACATAAGTTTTTCTTGACGCCTTATTTCTACAGAAGTGCGTCTGAATTCAGCTCATTACCTTCTAAACGTTGCTAACTTTACTACATGTAAAGCTTGTAAAAAAACGAATTTGTATGCTGGACATATTTGATCAAGCACCCTCATGTCGGTCCTCTTGCTAAGCTCTTAAGTCTTCGATGGAGTAGATATTGATGTTGCACCAGGAACCATTGTCATATCGCTGACTTTGGAAAAGTGATCAAGATTGGTTCAACAATCCATGGCATACATTGCCATATAACATAGAGTATGCCGTGGATTGTTGAACCAATCTTGATCACTTTTCCAAAGCCAGTGACATGTCAATGGTTCTTGGTGCAACGCTAACGTCAAGTCCTTCAAAGACTGTTCTTCAGCGAACCATCATTTTCGGCAACATCCTCAACATCCCCAGTACTCTTTGCTGCGCTTTGGCCATTGCAGGCTTTGCAGCTGGATCCAGTATGGTAGTTTAGCAACCCTTTAGAGCCAATTTCCCTAGTGTGACCAACCGTTGGTGGAGATGGAAGCCTCCGATGCTTCAGCATATTCTCTGAGAATATCAAATTGAATGATAGATGAAGCGTAGACGCTAGCACTTTGGCATCCTCCATTTCCCATTGGCTAATTGCTGCGGATCCGTCTAACGCGCCCATAATGTGACAAACAATTCGGCTCGCTTAAGCAGCTCTTTGCCTTATATGGATGTGGTGCCCGCAGAATACTGCAATCCTCGCTTTTCTTTTTAATGAATGCCATTTTTTTGTGGCTTTGCCTTCCAGAGAGAGCTATACGTGTACATTGTAGCTGCCTCGTCTGCCTTCTTCCCTCTTTTCGCCTTGCAGTAATTCCGTAAACGAATGACAGCTTTTGGGAATCCCTTAAGTCCAGTGACGTTTAGATAATTTGCATAGGCTCCCTAATCGGTTTAACAATTCATCACATGTTGCCACATTTCAAATGATGGATTACTCCGATGCAACTCCCTCGAGCTTGCCGAGAGCTCTTTTGACGATCCAGCGCGGTCTTCCAAGTCTGTTGGCTTTCCGCTCTTCCTGCGTCTCTTTCCTGTTTCCGCTGTTATTCTCCGTGCCTGGCTTTTTTGTCTGTTGGTGATGATGATGATGAACAAGTTGATGGTTGAATGCACCGAAAGCTCGGAAAAAATGCTCTCTGAATTCCTGCAGCATCCATGGTGCAGTGGATGACGCCATGGGCATGGTCCGTGTGGTACTGCATGAGGGTTGCTGATTTGCACGCAGAGTGTCTGCAAGATCATCTGCCAGCTAGCATTTCGTCCATCTTTCAGAATCAGCAATCTGAAATACGAAGAAGGAGGAATAATAAAATCGGTGCATGATGTTTTGTCTTTTGGACCTTTATGGGATAAATGCGAAACAAGTGGCAGTGATAAACGATATACTGTACGAGCCATGGACATAAAATGATTACTTTGAAAATCCTTCACAATCTTAGGTCAATATCCTGCTTAGTATAACACCATAACATTAATGACACACTTTTAAGAGGGTGCCGACAGAACCTGGGAAACATGAGAAAGTTAGGGGTTTTATAACTTACCGTGAAACCTGCAGGGAAAGTTAGGGGAGTTTTGAAAATTTTTCAAAAAGTCAGGGGATTTCCTAATTTTGAATAATAATTTCAATCCAGAAGGTATATCATGTATGATTACGGCGCGTACCGTGGTTTTAGCACAATGAAAGAAACCCCAATATGGCAGTTCTTTGAAATATTTGGCTTCATTGGGTGATGAGTATGTGTATCTTTTGTTACCTTCATCTATCCCATTCCAATATTCATGGAATGTCGAAATTATCCAAAATATACATGTACCGGTATAATTGTTACTGTTTTAGAACCGTTTCACACCGTCTGATCACTTTCTTCGGAGTACTTCTTGTTCAACACTTTTATGATAAATTTTAATGTAAGCTTTTGTTCCGAAGTGAATCATAGCAGTATAGGAGTAGTCTCTTCTGGATCAAAATTGTATCAACTCAAACTTTTTTGCCATTCACAAAATTATAGCAACTCAAACTCCAGAAGCGACTTTTCCAAATGTTAAATCTAACAAATTAACTTAACAAAGCAATATTCAACTCACCAATATTTTCAAATGTTGATTTCAACCCGACTGTTCTGCAGGGACAGAGTTGAACTAGCTAGCTTTATAGTACTGCCACTAGCCTTCTCCATGGGATTTACCCCTCGGTCGAGAACTTAAAATGACGCCATTTATTAGCGACCTTTACACTATCAAGCAGTGAACACATGTACATGTACATGTATTTTGCGTGAATTTAAAACGAAGATTGCAAGAGTAACACGTGTTAACGAGGTTTAATTCAATGTACAAGTATATATTGCCTTGTAGGATGGATCGTGTCCCAAATCCACTTCATCTGCTAAGAGGATACCATCTCAATTTCCATTTAATCCTTCCTGATTTCACTGCTGACCGCCGGGATTTCGATGGATTTAATGGTCATTAGGTAAAGGAGCTACGACTCGTGTCGGCCATATTTTATAGTCCTTAGCGGATAATCTTATGTAGTCATAGTGAAGGAAACAAGCGGGTAGACCTTTACATGTATAGAGAGGGGAACAAGCTGATAACGTAATGAAAGAACACATCTATCGATGCAATGTCATGCAGGTTAGGGTCAGACTTCTGACATGAAAATGGCAACTTGACCAAAGCCAAAATTAATACTTCGGTTGATTGATCTCAGCTCTGAAGTTTAAAATGCCGTCTTTTCATTCAGCTCAACAGCAAGTGTTCTGCTGATATTGATATACATGTAAATATTTCCAAGAATATGTATAGTTTTAAGCAGTTGTCCTCAAAATTGGTTTGCTGTGCATTGTTCTGTCTTTAACCTTTAAGAAAACGTACATCTGTGGGCTTAATTGAACTGTTCTGTCCGACTGAAATATATTTTTCAGAAAAAAATTACCACGACTTCTTAAATTGATTAATCTGACTAACATCTATCAAGCCTCTGTCTGTGTGTCGTAGACGTCGTCGATCATCTTCACCAAATCCCATATCAATATTTTAGACACCAGAAGCCGACGTTTTGGCTGCACCTATTGGCCGAGAGGCTTCTCGCATTGTTTGCGCATCATTTTTTCCAAATTTGTAAGAAATTATAGGGCTAAAAACAATTTTCCAGGTTTTTTCTATTTCTAATCATTGAAGGGTTTGTAATTAATCTTAAATAATCAATGCAGGTATCTAACAGTAAATTTAAACATGATGCGAAATAAATTACGCAACACAAGGGCAACCAACATCTCGTTAAACAATGAAAAATTTTCTGACAGATTTTATTTTTTAACATTTACTGCAACTTTTTACATGGAAATAATGTTTGAAATCGCTTATTACAAGTGGGTTTATGGCGTTATCATTGATAAAGTACGAACTTTAAATTTTGGTTTAAATATAACTTTTCGAAGTTAAAATCCTACAAGTCCCTCTACTTTTTTCGCGATTTCTTATAATCATTTGTAGGCCTCGACTCCTTGACATTAATTAATATCAATCAGCCACACACAATTTAATATTAAAATTATTTATATTATTGGAACCATATTAGGGTTCCAACTTTCTGGAAAGTCAGGGAAATGGAAAAGTGTAAAGGGAATTCGTGAAAATGTCAGGGAAATTCAGATAGTTGGCATAAGCTAATTGATTAGTCGTCATCTTTTATAACAAGTTGGGATAAAATCTATCTTTTCAATTATTTTTTAAAGAAAATATGATTATGTCAGGGAAAGGGCAGGGAAATTGATCTGAGAATTTGAGTTGGAATTCTGCATATTAAACTTAGACGAACATGTGTCAAATTATTTACAGAAGAACAGCAGAACAACGTTGTCATAATCTCGCAACACATTCGTGATCAATGCATTGTTTGGCACAAATTAAGATGAGTACTAAAGTTTCAGACAAAGTTTAAATGAGCTGTTTTGTAGGCGCACGACGCAGCAGCTCGTTTGTTCTGTTTTTTCTTCGACATTTTATTAGGGACGTAAAGATTATTATGACATCAGGTTTACATGTTTTCCCCGCATTAATTAGCCATCCTACATCTACGTTTTGTTTCATAAATATTGGGCGGAGATGATTTGCATGCATCATTGGCCTTCGAGTATCGTATATCAGAACAGCTTCCTCGTAGGATAATTGCTTTCTGATGTAGGCTAATTGTATTGCATTAAACTACGCTGGGTCATATAGGCTGGGAAGTTGGCGAGAGGGCGCTTCGGTTGCCATTCGGTCTATAGGAGGAGTAAATTGATATTTAGGACTCGATGTAAAAAAGAAATTCGTGCTAAATTCTAAGTCTGACGATTTCCTGTTCTGAATTTCTAATAAGCGACGCTTAGGGGGCGCCCTGAGCATCTACTCGAATAGCTTTGGGCTCCCATTAGCTCCACACACCCCATTTTTCCATCCCATCCCCCAAGCACGTATTAAGACAAAGTGAGATTCACCATGGTTTCGACTCACGATACACTCGCATGCATGCATGATGCCAACTCTTCTTATTTTTCTTTTGCCGTCATTAAGTTTTTTTTGTTTTTATTTAAGCACACACATTTAATTAGTTACTTAAGAAAGTCTTTAGAAAACGTGAATGCTACATTGACTTCGACAAACACTGCGTTGGATGTGTTTGTAGGGAAGTTTTGTATCGAACCGCGTTTCCAAGAGGGGAGAAGGGGATTCGACGACTAATTAATTAATGGACCAGCGAATTTAGTCGGGGCTTTAGTATTTATTTTTTTCCCAACCGTGCACGGGGGTTGTTGCTGTTTGCTGCTTTTCTCCCATCGCAGGGATGGATATCTATGGCTGTCCACTTCCAAATGCAATCAGCAAATTACTCCGATTTTTTCTGCTCTTTAAGTCTTTTTATATTTTTAGCTATGGCATTCTGCATATTTGCGAGGAAAACATGGAAATTAGTGCTAATCAACTCTGGTGATCGCCAGCACCCAATTTGCATGTCTGTCAGCCTTTGTCCATTTTGTGAGACTTTCTCAATATTTGGTAGCAATGCAAAGTGATGAAAACATTGAATTTCAATGTGTAATCGTGACTGATACTAATATAGTTATGATTATTTTTGACATTTTCATGTACATGTCAATGCAGGGTTCCCACTATCTGGAAAGTCAGAGATCTGGAGAATCTCAGGAAAACCTTGAAAATCTGAAAAACTCAAATATTTTTAATTTGAACCTGGAATTTTTCAGAATCAATGTTTTATTTTGTTTTTTCATCATAATTCTGGTAATAATTGCTTGATAGTCTATTCCACCGTTTCCTATAATGAATTCTCGCTATGAAAATAGTGAATTCCTGTTTTTTCCAATTAGCACTATAGTTTTTCCTTAATCTAAATGTCCTGAACAGTACATAGTGTATCTAATGAACCACGAGCAGATCACTATTAAGCCTGTTTAATCATTAAAAGGTGCTTTTATTCCTAAAAAACTGTTTTCATAAATTAGGAGGAGGTCACTATGAAATACATTTATCTTCATTGTTATCTTGCCAGTTTCCATGAACGGCTAAGACGAGTGATGTTCAAAATCTTATTTGGGCCTCGTTTGCATTTTAAATGTTAATCCTTACTTGTGCATGTTAACGTCATGCTAGCAGCCGTTTTGCCGCTTGGCTTAATTTTCTATATCAACCACGTCTATTAATTACCACTATTGCACATGTATGGACTCATAAAGACGCCATGTTTTACGATAACTAAAATGGTAAATAGGAAACGAAAATACTGTATGTCATGTCAGTAAATGCATGCATAATACATGTACATGGAAAGTCATGTTTTCCGGCATCCATGTCAATGATGAATTAAGATTATAGGGAGAATGATGTCTTGCGGTATCCAGTTTCGTTTTCCAAATATTTTTCTTAGAAAATTGCCTTTTCTGAAACGAGAATGGCCTCGTGACCATAATTTAGGCTGCCTATAGTGCATGGTCATCCAACGTGTCTACAGTATTTTTATTGCGTACTTTTGATGCGTTTCTGAAGTATGTTGCCTTTGTAAATTGTTCCTCTGCGGTTGTGGGCCAAGTGTTGAACCAGATGCATTATTTTAAGGCATTTTTACACGTATTGACCAGTGGTACCAATTACCCCACCCCCGTGCACGCCTGGTTCTCTATAATAATACATTTGTTGTTTCGCATGCTTGCATTTGCCTCGCATGCTAACAACCTGAACAAAAGACAATGCAATAAAGAGTTATAGTGGGAAACTGATTTGCACTGAAATTTATAGTTGTAAATGTGCTGCGGAATTATCAGGGCGCAGTCGGGGTGCCGTGATAAGGATCTAAGGGGGGTAGGAACCCCTGTGGGGAATACACAGGTGGAGTTTTTATGCGCGTTGCATTTTGAGAAATGTGAGGGTGCACGAGGATGTGCACGGAATGTGGCCTGTGTTGGTTTTTGCAGCACAAACACGTGTTTTTCGGGGCTAATGCATTACTGTACAGCTGAGCATGTAGTTATACTAAGGACCTGTGTGTTGCATGGGAGCAAAAATGACGATATTCGCTGAAGGGAAAGGGGGGAGGGGCGCCTCTATAAAAGTAGTCTTGGCATGTTGTAAAATTTATACAGCTTTTACACGCCTTACTGAAAGTAATATTTTCCTCCACCCTGTACCAGTAGTGGGACTACATCATGCTTAATAGGGGAAATTTCAAATGTTGTTATTTGAAGGCATCTGTCATTTGCAATCCAACTTTGCGAAACGTTTCGCCAATACTTCTTTCTTTCTTTTTTAATTATTCACTGCAGTGTTACTTTTATATGCTAAATTCACGATTTCAAATCTAATTTTTATAAAAAGTAGAATGAATTGGTCAATGATTAGGTAATCATTTACGCGGCTTACGAAAAAGTGATGACAATATTTGAACGGCACTTAGAGACTATTCATAAAGACCAGCATGATGATGCACGAGTCGAATTAAGGATATTATTGTTCGTCATATCGCCGTATATTTACAGGGTTCCCACAGAACCTAGAATCGTGAAAAACCTGGGAAAGTCAGGGAATTTGTGATTGATGGGGAAACCTGGGAAAGTCAAGCGAATGCATGTTACTAAAATTGTTGAAATCTTGTATTTATGCCAGATTCTGAAACAAAATGTTCTTAGCTGATAATGTATACATGTACTATGTTATAATGCCACACTGTACGATTAATTGAGCCACAGCCAGGGACTGGCCATAAAGAACTTCATCACAAAGTCGACTTTTGACCCTGCCCCTCCTCTTCATTATTGCCATAATTGGTCTTGATGATAAGGGTTATTTATTGCAAACATGCGAATTTTGTGAACCTCTCCCTGTTCACCTCTGACTCCCTTTCTAACTTTTCTACGTTTTAAGTAAAATTCTTAAATCTCCATGGACCACACAGCTCCCGGGTCCAAATACAATTTTTGCAACTTTTTTTGGGCCACAAACCCCCGCATACATGTACAAGTAAATCTGCTGTTTTTCTGACCCATACCTTCGAGTTAAGGAAAGGATGTACGCTATCATTGTTATTAATATCTGAAGCGTTATTGTCGAGCACCCCGCGCTCTCCTCCCACTTCACCAACTTTCATTATTCGCCCTTTGTATTGGATTAAAATATCAGGCTATTTTACGAGAGAGCGAATTATCATTGAAGCCGATCATCATTTTGGGTTGTTGAATATCACTCGCTGCCTCTTATCGGTCGCCCTTGGCAGGGGATAAGCACCCCACCCCCACTTTCTTCGACACCACCAACCCCCAGAGCATTGTATCTGACGGCAATTTTCTTGGCATCTTTGGCGACGTCTTCCCACGTTTCATGAATGGCCAATTTTCATGCTTTGCAAATTGCGAGCATGTGGTTGCCGACACTTGCAGCGCCAGGCATGCAGGCTTCTGGGGTGAGGGGAAGTGGGCACCCCCACCCGAGGGGGGGGGGTGGAGTCCCGCCGACACCCGACTGGACCCAGGGGAGCGGAACTTGTGCTAAGTCATGGCGGGTGGCCGGCGACCGAGTGTGAAGATAATGGCCCCCTGGTGGCCGCCACCTTGAGAGATTGCAGGCAACAAGTAGCTGGCTCGCGCAGGTCGCCTGTGAAATTCGACGCCATTGATTTCGATTGGCCCGGGGCAACGTTTTGACGGTGGTCGCCCACTTTGGAATCTTTGAACTTTTACCAAAAACGTCCACGCACCAACTTTTCGATGTCTCATGAAACTTCTACGTTCTGAACTTCGTCCTCTGGTGATCGCTACCGCCCAATTTGCATGTTCGTCAGCCTTTGTCCATTTTGTGAGACATTCTCAATATTGGGTAGCAATGCTAAGTGATGAAAACATTGAATTTCAATGTGCAATCGTGACTGATACTAACATAGTTATGATTATTTTTGACATATACATGGACATGTCTATTGCAGGGTTCCCACTATCTGGAAAGTCAGATAAAATCAGGGAATGTCAGGAAAATGAATGTGTCATGGAATGTCAGGGAATTCTTGAAAATGTCTGCATGGGAAATTGAATGCTTGCATCAGCCAATTGATTAGTCATCATCTTTTATAAAAATTGAGATAAAATCCATCATTTTTCTTATTTGAAAACAAAGACCATGTAAAATGTCAGGGAAATCACTGAAAGGTTGTCAGGGAATGTCATTGAAATCGACTGGAGAATTTGAGCGGGAACCCTGCCATCGTAGTGGCCGGTGGCCGCTTTGAACTTTTACCAAAAACGTCCACGCACCAACTTTTTGATGTCTCATGAAACTTCTTCGTTCTGAACTTCGTCCCGCTAGCTGTAGCGTGGACAAGAGAACAATGTTTTCAGCTTTTGAAACACGTTAGCTAAGGCACCCATACTCATTGCTGTTTAACTCGGTTTTACATGGAACTGCAAGCGGGGAAGTGTCAGGGAATTAAAATACAAAGGGTAAAGTCAGGAAAGGTGAAGTAAACAGGCAGTTTTCATGTAAAAGCAGGGAATTTTAAAAGGATTTCCTGTTCTTTTCCTCCATGTACAGTATATATATGTTGCAGGGTCCACGCAGAACTTTGGGATCCTGGGAAAGTTAGGGAAACTTTGAATTTTTTCAGCAAGTCAGGGGAATTCCTAACTTTTAATTATACTTTGAAACCAGGTGTTATTTCGTATATCGATTATGACCTTTACTTGATCTTTAGGTGAAGTTGCCCTTCAGTACGACAATGTCTAAATTGGCAAAAGTATTCATAGCACTCACAATTTATAAAATACATGCCTATATACCTTGATGTTGTGTGAATTTTGTTTATTATTCGAATTCAATAATTATCGTCCTAAACAGCTGCAACCATATTGATTAAAAAGCTTTGTATTCAAGAGCAGGTTATTTTTACTTTGTATTAAGCGATGGGGAAGTCTAAATGTCAGGGGAAAATAGCAATTTAACATGGGAATGTCACTGGATTTTAGTTTACTAAAGCTGTGGGAATCCTGTGAGTCGTTGAAGAGTATACCGAACAAAGTTTAAAGACATCTCAGCAGGAAGTTGTAATCCCAAACGTTGCGCTTGTTATTTTCATAATAAAGCTAGTAAATTTGATCGAGAATATTCCTTCCGTTTTTCTACAAATTCCTTCCGTAGCACCAAACAAAGTTTTGCCTTAGAAAAATACCTGGAATGATTTATTGATGATGTAAGTCGCTTGGATATGAGTTGGTAATGCATTTGTTACAACTGTGGTGCGTCATCTTGCATTCCATAACTGACGCGTTCATCATTAAAATGACCAAGAAAAATGAAGGTAACATGACCTGGAAATCATGCAAACAATACAGTGTGGTCGCCCAGTTTTATACTTGTGTAAACAGTCATATTAGGAATAAAAGATATCATTATTTCACAATTCATGGACGATGACGTGGACAAAAACACCGAGCTTGCAACTTGTCAACCCGATCCGAATGATTTGCATCAAGAATTAGCAAATCGATTGCTCGGTGGCTACCTCATGGCCATGCACTTTTGATTTACCTCCCGTCATGCGCCTTGGGTCGAGTAGGTGTCCCCTCCCCCCACCCCTATATCAGCGGTGGTGATCTGTCTGGACGTCGCATGTGTGCGGTGTTTAGCACTTGAGATTAGCGAGGCGATTATCACCTTGGCGGGCGGGGGCTTTGGCCTGTCCCGTCAGGGCTAACTTGTTCGGTGTTGTACCGTAGTGTCGCCACCTTCCCACCCCTGGCTCGCCTCCCCCACTTCCATTGTTCCCAATCAGTCAGCCGTCGTAAAAGCTTGATTTGCCATAAAAGACGATGAAAAGAAATCATTTGGGTATCGCCGTAATTATCTCCACCTCCACATTGTCTCACCTTTCTTCCGAGAAATGCGGGGGGGAACTGCCACCCCACGGGGACTCAATGGTTCAGATGAACCCTCAACAATGCCCATTGAATTGGGGCGGAGAGCAAATTGGGGAACCTCCTCGGCGTTTTTTACGCGCCTTGACTGAAGCACTGACCCGTGAACCTCATCACCCTCGCTATATATTTTGGGTTTTCTGTGATTTTTTTCATGGAAATCTGGCAAAATAGGGTGATCAACGCGATTTTTTACGTTTTGAGCAACTCACCTGTGCACCCGACGAGGGGCTGTGTACAAAAGATGTCCACAACATTTGGTCATTTTGGCTGCTCACTCCCCCCAGATGTTGTTGCTTTATATGCAAGACCCAATTTAATGTAGTTTTTCTAGTAAACTGACCTGGATGTCTGCTGTGGGCCTCATCTCCTGTCTCGATGCTTTAATGTACTGAAGGGTTCCCCCAGGCCTGGAAAAGTCAGGGAAATTCAACAAATCAATATCATTGTCTGGGCGCTATCTTGCCTTTAAGCATTGCGCCCCATAAACCCCACAACCACCACCAACAAATCAATAACAGATTTTGTATAACAGATTGGTTAGCACAAAAACTAAGAGATGACAAGCAATTCTGTAAAAGAAATTAAGAAAACTTGTGAAAATTTGTTCTATCTCCTGTTTATATACATGTACGCTTATGATATGAAATAAATGTAGCATTTCTTACATTGGCACGTCGTAATTTTTGCAATTTCAATGGCCAGAGTGGTCAGACAAATTTGTTTTGAAACCTGCAATGGAAAAGTCGGGGAGGCTGAA
This sequence comes from Kryphioiulus occultus, assembly GCA_034687865.1. Taxonomy (NCBI): domain Eukaryota; kingdom Metazoa; phylum Arthropoda; class Diplopoda; order Julida; family Julidae; genus Kryphioiulus; species Kryphioiulus occultus. The sequence goes on along the minus strand of JAQGAF010000039.1, from coordinate 62,396 downwards.
AATGTCATATCTAGGGGAACCATGTACAGTCTCTGCGACATTTTCGTGACAGATGCAACTTTCGTATATACTGTACATGTATCTCAGTATTAACTTGTGTGCCTTAATGGTAGATTTTTGTCGATATACTGTACACTGATCAAAAGAAAGTTTTGGATGAATGCACAACAAGTATTCGGTAAAGAAGCAACCTTAGGCGTTTGATACTTAAACGGCCATGGAACTCATTCTGAAGTTTTTAAGCGAGTCTGAAATATATGAAATATATCGAGCACGTAATGGCCATAGCCAGAATTTCCTCAGGGTACTTGAGCTCAATGTATTGTTTGAAAATTTTGGTTTTTTCCTCTCGTAGATCGAGGATACTGTACATGCGTTCGGTTATTAGATATATATTATTAAACCCTTTTACAATATTAATGCCTATACGATGACATATCAGTGCTCGAACCTCATTGACGAGGGAACATTCTGGACTCGTTCTCTTTACTGGCTATACAATTTCTTTGCTTTTTCGACATTTCACACACTGTTGCTTGCGCAGGCCACGCTTACATCATTTTTAATTGGCACTTTGAATGCGTATTTGAAGTTTTCTTTTACGTTTTCTTGTTAATGGTTTCCACTTTTTTTCCATGTTTTCGAGAAATAATAAAAATGCGGCTTTATTGGTTCATTGACTTTCTTCCATTTTTATTTTCCAGGTGGATGAGCCAACTGAGCAGATCATAGCCGAGAAAGGTAAGAAATCCAATTCTCTTGCACTGGAATGATATGCACAGGGACCACTAAGTGGCGCTCTTGTGCTGCAACAACAACGTTTGCATAGGATGCATGAGTGCAATTTATCAATTGTTTTCTGGGTTTATTTAATAACTCCAAAAGTACAGCAATTGTCATCTAAACAGCGTAAGCATGTGTTGGTGTCTCTGACTGGTCCTTGTCGTTTCACGCGAGTAACCATGGGCCCTCAACCCTCACCGTGCAGTGTCAAACATTGAGAGATTAATCATAAATGACGACACAAGTTTGGCAGATGTTTTCTCTCGTCACATTTGCCACTAAATATAACGACCTTGTATGTCATTTAAATGTCGTTATCCCCCTCCATGATGCAAAATTAAAAATTAAATAGTACAGTCATCACCAATTTTAAATGAGAAAAGTGTCATTGCAATTAGGTTTTTTTGAGAATTACTATTTCAAAACGTTTAGGGTATAACTTAAAGTACCTGTACACCAAATTCGGTTAATTAAGAAGAAGAAACCATATCCCGGGTTCCCTTTTTCTGGAAATTCAGGGAAAATCAAGGAATGTCAGGGGATGTTAGGAAAATCGTGAAAATATCAGGAGTTGCCAAGGATGTTGAGATAGTATGCATCAGTCAATGGATTAGTCATCATCTTTTATAAAACTTTGCGGTAATACCTATCATTTTTCATAGTTTTTTTTAAAATCTCATGTAAAATGTCAGGGAAATAGATTTTAGAATTTGAGGGGGCACCCCGCATATCATTTTTTGTAAAGGAAGGTTTATACATTAGTATATATCGAAATTTATTGTGCTTATTAATGTTAAGTCTCGAGTTACTCCTGTGTTCATGTTACGGATGCCCTGAATATTACTTCTATTTGGAACTGGCCTGCACCCTTAGGGCGCCCCTCCTCCTGACCTCTTCGACTGATGTTTCGGGAGCTCTTAAACTCAAGATTCAAAACAATATTTTTTGTCACTTTTGGAGAGCAGGGCGCCCTATAAAATTATATATTTTGATTCAGTGTGCAATGCTCCAGTGAGTTTAGCACCAATCTTTGCTGTCAATTAACAGGATGGCTGTTGTACAGTGGCCATTTGCAGTGTTCACGAAAGGGACCTCCATCATGCCTCGAAGCTAACTTTTTGGCAAATCTTCAGTACTTTTTTGAAGCAAAACTTGAAAGTCAACAATTACACAATTAGAAACTTAGACGATTATTTTGAAAGCCGGAGACATTCTTGAATTGCGTTGAATAGACTTCTTGAATACAATAAGGGCACCATTTTGAAAATTCGCATTACAGTTCACGAGTGTATTTTTCTATTTGCAACTGGACATTTTAATTAAATCGTTGCTTGCTAATATTGGCGCTAACAGTTTTGAGGGCAACAACTTTTTTTTGACAAGATGTATTGTTTTTTGTTTTTTTGCAATTGCTATATTTATGGAATTGGTAAATTGCATTGAAATGTTAGTCCCTCATTATGTCTTAATGTTTCACACATTGTTGCCGCCTTTCCGATAGTATGTAACATTATGTTGCCCTCCGACCTGCTCACCTATAATTTCGTTTTAAACCCTGTATGCCTCGCTGACGCTCTATGTCTAAGAAGACTGATGATTGCTTACTGCCTCAAATTGACCTTCTGTTTTATTATTATTGCAGTGTCTGTGCCGGAAGAAGGGTTTAAAGGTAGGACAAATGCTCATTTTTTATGCCATTTTCGAAATCAGTTTGAATATGCTTTGTATATTTTTTGTGCGATTTTTGGGAGCGATGGCTTCTTAATGAATGAAGGTGATTGCAGCCCTTTTGGGACATGGGTTAAGTGCGCATGCTAGGTTTTTCTACTTGCAATATTAGTGACGTCATTGATTTAGTTCAGTTTCCGCTTCCACTCACGCTATTAGTTGTTCATCAATGTTTCCCTCCATACGCCAATAACTTGGATTGCTTTGCATAAACCATACTTCGTGAATTGTAATCCTAAATTGAAATCTGGTCTGTAATTTTATTGTATAAGCACTTTATACATGTACATGCATGTAGTATTATTGACCACCTGCAAGAATTAATGAAATATTTATGCTGCTACATATGACGATACTTTGGTATTGCTTTAGTATAGCATGTAATTACTGTGTAGATCCTTTCAACGTCGCCCGCTTTGAATCACTGATTCAGTCTTGGTTTGAGGTTATCACGTCTGGGTTGTTAAATATAGTAATTTTTATCCAGGATTGCATGTAATAGCATACTTTTTGATGATGTTTGTACGTGCCACTAAAATTCCTGCTTGCTTGTACGTTTTTAACACTCAAAATTCCTGTCTGCTTGTTATGCCAATGACACGCCTGAAGTATGTTTGGAACCTGTAAATTTCTCCAGCACGCATGAATTTCTGCTTATGTTGTTTCTTTCTTATGTTTTTGAAACTTTGGAAGTTTTTCGATAAAAAAATATTTAAATTTACTCGTGAAATCTTACAAAGAATGTTTATTTTCAGGCACAGAGCTTGTGGGTAGTTAAAACAGACTTCGTTTCCACATTTTAAAACAATGTACATCATATTCTGGATCGTTCATCATTATACAGTGTATAAAAATAATAACTACGAGCTGTTATTACTGTAATTGACGTATTGACGCTTCACATTTATCTTCGAATTTTAATATTGCTTCCCATTTTAATCAGCTTCATGAGTTTCATTTGAATTAAAATTTCAAGCGTTGATAGAACTGGTAGTGCTCACCTGATAAAACATACTCTGCTTTTTATCATTGCAGACATTTTTTTTTGCTCATAGATAAAGCGAGGTATTTCAAGTAAATAAACACTACGGCTGGAGACCTCTCCACCTGTTTTTGTTCCTTTAATTCATACTTCATATATTTTGGGGACATTTTTCCGAATTTAAAATTAAACTTAAACGTACAAACCAAAATGTATAAATTGTCATGAAGATTGTAAGATTAGTTTGCGATGATTTGAACCAAAATATGGATTCAGATGTTCAGTTGCTTTAAAATCAATGCCCAAATAGGCTATAAATAAACTTACGTTTTTATTTTTAACGAAGGTTTTGTCGAGATAATTTTTTGGGAAAATAATTTATATTGAGAACCGGTGTACACCAATATATTACTCTCTAAATAAAGAATTAATAATCTCGAGCTTCTGGATAAAGATGTACATTGTATGGTTCCATTTAAGCGAGCTGTTTCAAATTTGAACCTGCTTGAAATTTGGCTTGAGATTATAACAAACTTAAATACATACTTTATGTACGAAAATTGAAATTAATATTAATGAGAATATATTAAATTTAAAGGGGTCTAGCAAACATAGACTTCTAACAAAATTGCAATTTTTTTCAGGGGAGGGAAATTGGAGTGCAACTAAATTTTTTTTATACATGCTATTACTCACATTTAAGAATGAAGTATTTTTAAGGTAAACATTTAATTTTAATAAAAATGATAATACATGTTATTGCCACTTGGTCATCGATATTCCAGTTTTTTTTTCAGTTAATATTTTCTCGTTAATTTTTCCGATATATTTGCAATTATGTCGCTATAATCTGAAGAGGTATATGGGACCCCCATATACACGTATGCACTGTAGGAACTTTGCTGCAGGCCCTGTGCATTTGTATATGTGCACACGTCTTTGACTTTAAAAAGGTGCCTTAAAAAGTGCGTCAATTCATGCCAATGCCTAAATGGCTACATAAATTGACATTTCTAAGAAGTGCCAAGGCTAGGACAACTCAGAAGAGGCCTTCGATGCTAGCTATTTTAATTACCATTATCGAGTGTTGACTGTCCAGTATTTAAAGTATTAATTATAAATAGATTTGATTAAAACGTGTCAAATTTGTCGAAGGCCTTTTTTGAAATTCGCTAACTCTTGTGAATGCTAATGGAGTTGCAAAGCGTTTACTAATAAACCTTTAGAGGCTAGCTGTTATTGAATTTCACAAAAAATGACGACAGCCATCTTGGATGGCAACCTTCATGCTACTTCAGTCTTAGAACTCGTAATTAATGGAAATAGGTTCTCATTTCGTGAATCTTAATAGTACACCTAGTATTCGTATTACCTTTTTACCACGGCATGCATTAGAATTTTAAGCCTACATTTCCTCTAGCCCCACCCTTGAGAGAGTTAGTTTTTTTTAAATTAATATGCTTCGTGCGTATGTAGAGCTAATTTAGGCTTAATCGGTTAAGTAAATGGCTAACACGAAGACCACTTTCAAGTCGTTGAATTTTTTAAACGCAAAAAATGGCGGATTTGTTGCTATTGTTTTTCAGCCTTCCTTTCATCCCCTTCCTTCTCGCATTTTTTAAGCACCCAAGTCTCTTTTCGTTTTTTTCCAGTCTGAAATCTTCGTTTTTTCGGTTCACTGTCGCATCCAACGCAAGTTCACTCACTTATTAATTCGACGATGTGTTTTTATGGCATTTGATTTTTTCGCTTAAAAACGTTGTTTTTCTTTTAAACGCACTTAGATGACTCATCTGAAGAATTTGGTTCAGTGGATATTTTTTTGGCGTCCGGCACCTTTTATATTTGTCCTTTCAGACGTCTTCACACCTGCAAGAATTGCACGAAAATTAGTCCACACTTTAGTGCTATAAATAGGAAAATTGCATTTTTCTGGCGCAAAAACGGAAAGCATACCAGTTAAACACGATGAGAAATTGGTGATTTTTTAGGATAATTCCTGTCTCACTGAAACACGTTGTCGCGACTGATGTTTGTCACGTTGGCGGAAATTAATGGCAGTTTTCATAAATATTGCGAGGAGGCTTTTTTAATACATGTACATGTATCTGAACAAATGTTGCGAGTCATTATGCATGTAATCTTCCTAACTACACTGCATTTTATTAATAATGCTCAGGCATGGTCAGACATTTAGTGTCTTCATCAACTCAGACACTGAGCAATCAAAAATAGATGCTATTTTGAGTAATTGTAACCATGTTTTGAAGAAATACTAATTTTAGCATAGCGTCATCCTACATTGGAACGTGAAACTGCCATAGAAACTATTCGACAACGTGCGAAAGTTTGGGAGGGAATACAGTTACTACATGTTAGGTCCTGTTGCAAGTGTGCACAAAATATTTATATTTCAACCCTAATTGTTAGCATGCAAGAATGACACCTGACCTATAGCTGTTGCAATTTATCCTTTTTGTGCTTAACCTAATGAACTAACCTGAAAATGTAATTGCTTTATTTACTTGCCCATTGCCTGTCAATATCTGCCAGCCTACTAGCCGTTAGGAGAAGCCCACTCTCCTATATTTCTATGGTGGAGCAGAGTCTGACCTGTAGTTCATGAATATCCGTTTAGGAAAATATCCCTGTGGTTCGCAGGTGCTTTTCGATATTCGCAGATTCAAGAATTGCAAATCGCTTGTTTTGATTGTAATTAATGACTTCAAAAGTTGTTTCCATTCATAACACAAAAAAGTGTTATCCTTGAATTCTTAAAAGATGAAACTGGGAGGCAAATTAACAACTGTCATGTATCATGCGATGTAGCTGATTAGCCCCAAAAATCGCAAACAAGTTTTATGTTGTCAATCGTATTTAGACGCTGCAGTAATTAACTCGATTTATGGGTTCTCCTAACTAAAAGTCCACCTTCAGTTTTAGTTTTTATCATCGTCTGTGCTAATAGTTTGCCCGCACTGATAAGTCATAAGTGATAACTAGCTCATGAGTGCTGATGGTCAAAAAATATGGATGACGGCACATAGCCATTGTGAAATAGACGGTATACATTATACTAAAGGGCATTCAGTTAATTTGTAAACTCCACAGCATTTGCTCTCACGTCATTATTGTCACGTATTTAGACTTTTTCATTCGATGCTTTAGAAATCGCTGATTGCTCCATGCTTAATTCGCTCATGGTTCTGCCCTGCTATCCACGAAAAGTAATTTTTTTCACGGTTTTTTGTTTCTACCTTCGTCGCTTTAGTTTTAAGCAAACAAAACACGTACATTGATATTAAGCGGCTACAAAGCGGTCAACCCAAACTTAGCTACCTGTTGCTTTTTTGTTGCTGACATTTGGTTCCTTCCCTTTTTTGCTTTTTGATTCCTACTTTTCCCTCGTTGCAGTTCCACGACTTAACGCGCATGTTTGTTTATTGGTTAGATATGGTTAGTTTTTCTTCAACATTTTTAAGGTTGTCTCCTCGAAGTTAATGAGGCTCGACCGAATGGTAGTTACTCAGGCCGCCATTTTGATTTGTCAGCGAATTTGAAATCTGCCGAAATTGTCATTTCAAGTCGTATTGTGGGAATTCTATTTGCTCTTATCGTCTATGGCAGTAATGGTCTATGTTAGGTTAATGTTAATTTCCAGCTGCACAAAAGCCAACTTATATCCACCCTACTTGTCTAGTAGACAAGAATGACACCTGTCCTAGCTGTCAGCATTTACCTTTTTTGTGTTTTTGCTTTTTATTTATTTAGTATATTTCTTGTGCCTAACCTGACCCAACCTAAACTAACCTAGAAATATGATTGCTTTATTGTGCCTGCCCTAACCGTAGGCAATCACTGCCAGCCTAGGAACCTTTAGGAAAAGCCCACTTACTGATAGTGCATATAGAGCAGGGCAGCAGCAGGGAATAATAAACTGTATAATCTCGGTTATCGGACAGGCTTGGAACCGGGGCATTGCCGATTAATTGAATCTCCATGGGAAATTTCCGATAATCGAAATCATTTGTTTGCACATAGCTGTCACCAATTGGCACTGATTCTAGCTAACAAAAATTAGCGGTAGTTTTATGAAACTTCAAAATCCTTGAGGAAAAGCCTAACGAATTGAGAAGATTTTACAACAAAGAGTCGATAAATAATATTTGTACCGATTTAGCTGTGGAATGGTTGACAATTTTCGGTCATGCCGATTGTCGGATAATCGAGTGTCGGTTAACCGAGGTTCAACTTATACCAAAGTGTAGCCTCTTTTTTCACCGCATGAAGCAAACATTTATGTATATTTGTAGTAGTTCTGTGATCTACATATATAGTCTAAAGGGTTGCGTTGGCATTTGATATCCATTGTGAAATTTCATCCATTGGTGATGCTATAGTGATTTGCATACACAGGGCCAGACTGTTCGTATAAATAATACATACTGTACATGCAAAGTTAGTAATGGTCTATGTTAGGTTAATAATGTTAATTCCCAGCTGCATATATCCACCCTTCTTGTCAAGTAGACAAGAGTGACACCTGTCCTAGCTGTCAACATTTCCCTTTTTTGTTTTTGCTTTTTATTTATTTTAATTATTTTTTGTGCAACTAACCTGACTTAACCTAAAAGTGAAATTTCTTTATTTTGCATACCCTATAACGTACATGTATAGGCAATCCACTTTCTGAGAGTGTCTATGTTGGAGTAGGGCGCAGCAGGGAATATGCCGAAGTATAGCTTCGTTTTTTCACCCCAACAGAAATTAACATACAGTATCTATGCGTATTTGCAGCAGTTCTGTTATCTCTATTGTCGTGTTTTTCTACAGTGTTGCTCACAACTGTGCTTCCAGTTTCTATGGGGTTTATTCGCTATTTTGCTAAATCCATTTTAAAATTGCGTCCTCTAGTGATGCTATTGTGATTTGCATAAACAGGGCCAGACTGTTCGATAAATAATGCATAGACTGGAAACGTGCAATCCCATTTTCATTTAATTGCCATTAATAAACGTAGCTGGTGTGAAGATCATATTTAAATGAGGGGTCATCGTAGTGCAGTATATGGTTGCCGTGTAATTCTGTTTGTGAATTACCCCTCCCCTGTCACTCTTGTACGTTGAAAATCCATATCTAATCCCTCTATTGACCCTGACGTCGTTGATGGCCGGACCTTTACCATTTGGTCGAGAGAGGTCACTGTGATCGATTTGTCTCATTTGAATAATGAGCACGTGGCTGTGTTACAGCTCTATAGTCTCTCGAAAATTATGCAGACACATGTCATAATGCTAATCGTTAGTTATTTCATGCTTAGCGCAATCACTTATATACTTGATACGGTCATGAACTCGTCAAATCAATGATGCTTATAGAAAAAGGATAATAAAGTTAATGCATTTAATGCATGCATGCAGGAGTGGGCATTTCGACCATAGGGGTCTGAGCATTTAAAAGCCTTTGGCATTTCAAACAATTCTTGCATTCGGGTATCGACAATGTACACTTTACATTATGACTGAATCAGTATTGACAACAAGTTGCGTTGTTCTTAATGTACAGTAATGCAAGATGACTTTTGCTTATGTCTACCGTTTCTATTAATTTAATCTGTATGCACACTTTCAGAACTTGCAATATTAACAAATTATAACAAATTAGTTTACTCTGATTAACTCAAAACTAGAAGATGTGAAATTACATTTTTTTCTTATTTTAAAACAAGTTGTATAACTTTGCATTATAACACATTTTGTTATATTGTTTAAACGCACCTTAAGACTAATTCCTCGTATAGTATAACTAGTTTCATTTTCAACCAACTTTTAGTTAATTAAATTACATTGATGGCGTGTAAACGAGGCCTCCTTTGATCGCGCCCCCTCGCGATTGTCGCGACCCCTGCAGTTTTCATTACCACTTAAGGCCAATTTCAGTTGAAAAATAGCGAGTTATTGAGACGGTCAGTATGTATGTGCTCCGTATCACATAGTAAATATTAATTTTATGGCTCGGTTGCAAAAACTTGTTGCCGTGTCCATATATCTGTCTGTAGGTGGAGTTGTAGCTGAAGGCAGCACCCCCTCGTGTTTCGTCTTAGTTAATGTCCCACACACAACGCCATAAACTCGGCTAACATCTTTATTGACGAAAAGCAATGCGCTTTTTACCTTTATTTATTCCGCCATTTTTTCTGCATTTTTTTACCACTCGAGTGTGTGTAAATCGGGAGAAATCCGGTAGCTCTTCTTCCCGCTTTGTTTTTATTTCACTTAATATTCTCGCAACGGCGTTGAAAGTGGGCGGAGGTCACTTCTTTAATGATTTAAGCCGCAAAAAAAGTGACATTAACATGCTGCTTGCACTGGCAAATTCGTATTAGGCAGAATTAGGCAAACTACGTATGATACAGTGCTGCCACCTTGTCGTGGGACTTGGTGGTACCTTGTAAATGTAAGGGTTTTAAAACTTTGCTACCGTATATAACACGTTTTATTTTTGTAGTGTAAACGCACCTTAAACCATGACAATATCTATATGTACATGATTGTACGCATGTATACCCAGTATCCCTATTGATGTAGATGTGCACTAATGTATAGCTTAGGGTGCGACTATATATTTACACCATTAGTCTTCACTCGCGCTCTCTCTCACTAAATAACAAAACGTGTCATATTATAAAATTATCCAATTTGTTTGAAAATGCGAAGAAAAAATATTATTTATCATCTTGTAGTATTGACGACCCACGTAATCGAGCGGGTGTTATATGACAAGTTGTACAACGGAGTTAAAAATTAATTTGTTATACAATAATGTTTTGTGATGTAGTGTAAACGTACCTTAAGTTGGGACTACGATGCTAGAATGTATTTTAATTATTTTTCGTTTATTACAAGGGTATTTTAACGTTTTTCCTATCATGAATAGTCCCAGAAGTTTGATGACAAAAATTTCAATTTGCATAAACAGTGTATCACGGTATACATTGATTTAAACAAGGTGATGCTCTGCCATATGGAAGTTTTTTATATCTTTAAACATACCATGCATGATCCAGTCAGACTGGAGTTTTAATATACAGTAGGTTGAATGGAATTGACACGGTGCCTTGATTTTCTTTATGATTTCCCCATTTTTTATCGTTGCCCCATGCATAGCTAATTTAATGGTTCCTTTCCCAAAAACTTGTAACGATATTGCAATATTCTGAAATTCGAATTTCATCGTGGAGGGTCCATTTCACCTTCCATATGGCGCTACTGTATACGCTGATGGCAAAGAGGGTCACGCCAAAATCATTGTCTTTTGCATTGACTTGACATGGGCCAGAATCAGACGGCTTGGGGCAAACTTCACCTTATTATTACCATCAGTTTTTTGGGCATTGATTGACATTAAAATGCTCGTAAGCTCTTGCCAAGTCTGATATGCATAATTATCAACAAAGTGAAATCTGGTAGTCTTAATGGGCCGCCTAACTGCCGCTCTTGTGATCAACAGGTTTGTCCACATTTACGTCAAGGTGATGGAATAATTTCCGCATTCGCCAAGATTGTGTTTTTCTGTTAACGAATTCGTATAAAGCGGTCATTAGTTTGACCGTCAGTCACTGGATGAAAAAAAAATTAGATTGAAATTTTATAAGTTGAGTTTGTTTTATGTAATAAGAAAGGTGTCCTAAAATGGTCGTGTGTACCGCACTGCGTATAAAATATGGTCCTGTGGTAGTTGAATTGATAACAGGGATGTGACCGGTGTGACAAATTGGGGAAAAATTACAACTTTTTGCTGCGTAAACCAGAGGAATCCCCTCTATTCAGGTCCCTAATTTAAAAAAAAAAACATACACAAATTTGATTATTTCTATCAGTTTTAATTGCTTACGGCATTGTTTTGATGACTAATATTTGTAAGAATTTTTAAAAATTCGTAATGTCTAAAAATCGTTTACAACATTTTTGGTCCAATTTTTTACAACAAAAAAATTCGCCTGTGGCGTTCTCTTAAATATTGATATTTACACCTATACAATTTTTTAGAGAAGCAAGCTGAAATCCACTATTTGCGGTCTAGTTTTCGTAAAAAATGTGCCTTTAGCGCGGCGTTTTCTTGAAAATGCAAAGTTTATTTCCGAAATATCGGGTGAAAAATGTGAAAAAATCAGATGCTTGGATGTGAACATTTGTATGCCAACTGGCCACATGTCTATAATAAGAAATTATATTGCACCTATTAAATTAGCATGTGTAATGGCAAATTTCCATTCGACTGCGTCATTGTTGGAGTAATAAATCCCGTAGATTGGTATAAAAAATAGGTTATTCTTATTAGAAATTATTCTTGTAACAATGAATAATTTCTTATCAGCCACTGAGAGAATATTATATGATAGACAAAGTGACACCATATGTTATAGGTGAAATGCTCATGCATAATTCAATGCCCCGTACAGTGCTATTTTGTGAAAATAACCAATGGGATGTGCCTCATCGATTCTTATTCAATAGCATCGTATTTTTGCTCTCGGAGTCAATTAATAAAGCAACTTAACACTAATGATTATCGGTTTCGTCGTATCTTTTTTATCGCTGTTTATTGACAACTTGATAAGAGGTTTATGAGATCATGTAAAACGATACGTCATTTTTTTAGTATTCATTTCCTCGCCTCTTCTCAGGCTAATATACTCTACAAAGAACACCCCTGCAGCTTTATTATTATCTTTCTTATATTACCATTTTTTGTACTTTTTTATTCTTCGTCGAATTCTATCAGCTTTTGTAATATGCATTTGGCTTCTTTGACGATTGTACCATGTACATTTGCAACCACTTTGATATATTCTATAATTGAATGAATATATTATGTGCGATACGAAATATCTTTCCATTTACTTAAGAACGCGGTCACTCGATTTCATTCAGCCGTTCAATTAATGGATTTTAGTGCAACCTCCATTTTACGTGAACTCTTGTATGCAACCACTGGATTTTGGAATAGTCCCTATCCCATGGACATACTGGGATGAACCGACTGATTCTGATCCTTGAGTTAAACCTGCAGTTAACTAGGTTCAAACTGAACGCTAAGGGTTTTATTTTTTATTTTTAGTTTTTTAAAAATAAAATTTAAGAAAAGGGCGTGAAAAAAGGTCAGACTACGTGCATGCAGTGTTGCCTTAATTCCCATATTGCACGCTGCAGGTGTACAATAAGGAAACCTTTATTGTTTCCTTGAAATAAACATTGTGGGCTATGTTACCAAGCCTATTAAGAAAATGTTTTTGATCGAAGGTGTAGTTTTGATGTCATTCGTATAGATAAAGTGTACATATTTATAGCTTTGGCCTGACTCAATCGATATGTACACGTATTACACTACTGCGAACAAAAGGCACAAAGAGCAATGGTAGCATGAAATATAGTTGAAAATACGATTGAGCTTTTCGTTTCTAATTCTGACTGCCATGTGTAATACATACACGTACATGTAGCTGGTGCTGAATGCATTTAGTAGGGAAATTGCTGCATTTTCTGGTTTCCTTTATGATTGTTTCCAATGACTTATAGGGCGAGGTTCTGAGAACCAGCTTCCACCTCTTGCGTTTCATCTTTAAATATTAATGGTGAATTGATGGGTGAAAATGTTAAATGTTTTCTGTTCACGCTACATCCGTTTAGAATTCTTAAGCTACATATTCTATGTTTCCTTGCGCTACTTTTCTTAACGCTGTTAGGATGTAAGTTTAGTCAAAAGTCGGGCAAAATTGGTTTCCTTAAAACATGTTATTAAACATTTGAAAATCTGCCTGGACTCTGCTAGTTGATTTCTTCCACAACAAAACTGTTTTAGCAATAGCAAACCCAATACAATTGTAAACACGCTATGGCATCCTTTAATAATTTGTCGCCCATTTTAACCAGTTCATATTAGAAATACAGTATATATGTCGATAAACTGATCACCCCAATATAAGCCTCAACGAATATTAAAGTCTATACCCCTTTGGGCAGAGAATCCGAGTGGTGGCTACATGCAATCCTTATTTCTTGCCGAAAGCAAGATGGCTTAACTCTTAGATGCTTTCTTTTGCGCCTTTAGAGTTAAGCTAATCGGGTCACAAGTTTATTATTTTATTTAAGTTTTATTGCATTACTATTTTATACAACTTTCAATTTCAAGGTCTCCTTTGTTTTATTAAGGGGTCTCGTAGAAATGTGCATTAATGTTTTATAGCATATCTTCAGTTGTTGTTTTTTTTAGCTTTTTTTTGCTTTTTTTTCTTCTTGGAAACCCTACACATTTATTTTATTATATACTGTATGCCAAATAAGTATTTTGAAAATTGCAATACTATTGCCTGGTACATAGTACAGTACCGGGTACATGTGTTACTGTATATTGAATATTTGCATTCCTAGCTATAGGTAATTATTTTAAGAATCGTAGTTTAGCAATTATACGATCATCTGGTTTATAGTTAAAAAGTGTAATCTAAAGTTATTCTTTTTCAATTCTTTTAACTTTTGTGTTGGACCTTTTTAATCCGGGATTGTAATTTTGGCTATATTTTCCCATACTTAATTTGCGCTGTTCACTATGTCAAATAATTCTACCTTAGATTGCATCATTAAATCGTAAGTAGATATTAGCTATATTTGATCGTTAATCACTGGTAATTACTGGCTACTTTGTAAACAACGATAGTAGTTTTCATCGTAGGCATCCGATTATATGCATCGGCAAATACGAAATTAAAACTATCATCATAACTTAAATCTGACTTAAAGCAACTTAATTAGGCAATTATTTGTACGTTCTTCACGTAATTTGTATTAATGTGCCCGAGTCATTTATGAGATTCATTCGAACGAATTCTGGGTGTTTGTCGTAATTTTTTTAAATATTTTTTCCTCACGTTTTATTCTATTAATATGATTAATTCCGCTCACTTTTTTTCATCGTTGCTCCTGCTTTCTTTCTTGACATCCCTCGTTTCCCTCCCCATTAATTTGTCCGCAATTTTCTATTCGCAAGGTATACAGGTTCGTATTGTTGAAAGTTAAAAAAGGTTGCATAATTTAACGTTAGTGAGTTTTTGACTGACATCTGCCACTCAATTGATTTCTGTTTATAAATATTTGAATAATTCATACTGAGTAACTATTTTTCTAATTGGTTTTCCGAATAGATTATTAAGTGAAAATAAAACGTGGGCTGGCTGCTTTTGCTACTTTCCAGCAGAAATTCTTAGCGTGTCTGTCCCTCGCCAACTTAGTCATGAAATATTCATCCACTCAACTCGCTTAATTGCTATTAAAAACAAAACTTATTGGAAACGAACGAATTTCACTTATCCCATTCGATAGCATTACTTCATGGATGGAGCCTCTAATTTGTGCAGGCTACCCGTGTAACTTGCTAATTTTGCCTTTGAAAGTCGTTAAATTATTTATGTGAAATTTAGTTAACAATTACATTATTATGCTGCTATAGGTTGTAACTAGCAGAGTGTTTATAATCTTCAAACAAATCGATCGAAACTCTTGAATCAAGTGTGCTTTAGCATAATTAGTGGCAAAAACTTCATTGTAATTTATGGGCGTTTTAACCATTGAAATCATCCAACAAATAAGAAACAAATGAATGTAAATAATGCATTTTAAGAATTTTGAAAAGATGTCTACTTTTTCGATCGATCGATGGACCAGGGTGTCTACTGGGCTGGAAATCCTGGAAAATCCTGGAAATATACTGCAAAAATGAAATTGCGGTTCAGTATACACACCCTGTTATAGACCCGATAAGTCATAGGTAAAAAATTGTCTCTCCAGAATTGATTATCTACGTATATTTAAGTAAATCAAGTGATTCCATGGTTTGTCACTACGTATTGTTGACGGGTCTGAGAATATCCGTCAGCCTATCATTAATTTAATGCGTTTCACTTTTTAATAATTATTTTTATTGGATGAAATTATCTTTCACCACCCGATATCCACATACGCCTACAAAAAACCGTTTATAAGAAGTCGATCCCGTCGCGTCTGCCATTTTATGAATGATATAAAAATGATAATGGCTTAATTAGGTAATTAATAAAAACACTTAAGGGTAAAGTTAAGCTAGAGTGCTTCTCCGTACTTCCCAGCTTTAAAATAGCCTAATTACAAAACTGCATTAAGATTTGCCGTACACCATATATCTAATGCATGCACGGCTAGATGATGGATTTTTAATTTTGTTCATCGTGTCGTCTTTAGGGTTGTTTTATTTGACGGGGGATCTCAGGAAATGGCTTACATTGGAAAATTTGATTCCCTCAATTGCTAATCGTTGCTGTGTTTAACGTAATGTCATGAAAGTATGACAATCGTATTGGGCCTGTAAACGAATTAACATTTACTGTCATGCAAACATACATAAATTGAATTGCACAAGTTGACCACACGTCTAATTATGCAGGCTCAGCAACTTTTTTTAAGTGCCCACATTTGAATGCCAAATTTCTTGGCTGAAATTCATTTAGAGTTTTGAAACTTTATCGAACACTTTGTATAAGTTTTGAACTAGTTAAAGTTAGAATTAGAATTTATTTAAACACAGTCTAAACACGAAGTTCATGAAGAACTTGTGCACGCTGGTATCATTGCATAATTTGTTAACAATATATAACATTTATAAAAATGGGTTTAACATCAATCAATCGCCACATTATAAGGCAATTTTCTTGTAAGTCGTATACGTAAAAGTATATTGTATGTCCTGAACTATGTTTAAAATTCATATTAAGTAATTACAATAGTGCGTGCTGTACATTATTATTTATATCAAATTTAAATAATGTCTTAATGACAATTTCTTTTCATTAAACTGTTTACCATCCATTCGGCTTGGTTACAGCATTTTTAAATTACAATTTACGTATACTAATCGCGAGCTTCGTTAACTGTAGTTAGGATATACAGTAATGCACGAGATGAAATATGAATAAATCAATTGAGACGTAGCAGTTTTGAAGCTAGAAATTTTTAATAAAGGCTGGTTGGAAATGGTTGTCAGTCCGAAAACGTCTCATACAAGTATCCTTTAGTTCGAAATATATAATTTCTGGATTTCGGATAGCGAATTTTTTGCGGCGTTTTTCTTTTCTCGTCAATAATTTCAGTGAATTATAATTCGCTTGAATTTGTTTTTCTTAACGGAAGTAAAACGGTTGTCCCGAAATGTGCAATTTGCTCGTTTGTTTATCCTAATTATGTTTTGTTTTTCTCCAGCCAAGAGACGTTCACTAGCTTCGTAACTCACTAACTCGCATGCATACCCTTCACTGTTGTCTGTTTTCAAAAATAATAACGAGCGGCGGATTTGAATTATTAATACCGATATCGATTTGCATATTTACGAATCGATTCAATCAACTTCTTTTGTGGTAAATTGCTTTTCCTGCGATCCTATTTTTGAGGAGTGCGTTTTCTTAGGGTTTATAAGCTCCACGTGCATAGTGCATTTTAACCAATGCGTACGATATTGCAACAAAAATATCATGAAATTTGCAAATTGAGTTTCAGTTTGACGTTTATCGACACACACGTACCCTCTTTATCATGCCCTAAACCAGTGGTCTTCAAACTTCAGATACATTCGGAACTCTATGCTGAAAATGTAGCTTTTTTGGAACCCAAATATCAAAAAATTTTAAAAAATCACATTTTTATTTATGTTTTATTAATTTGAAAATCTACAGCAGACACATTGGATTTTGAAAATTCATTTTACAAAACTGACATTTTCAAGCATAATTACTGATCCAGTTTTTAAGGAAAATACTTTTCAATTCCAGTATTTCTGCTGTAGATTTTCAAATTAAAAAAAATCGAATATGTTCCATTAATCATTACTACTGTACAAATATTACTAAATATTTTTATAGAATTGTGTTATGATTCATCATTTGTGATTAAATAACTAGTTTTATTTACGTCAATCTACACTCAAATTTAGTTTCATCACAATGTCATTTGTGAGGTGTAATTAGTTAATAATGGGAGAACCCCACAGGCGCAATTTTTCGAAAAGCTAGTTGTTTCATTCATAATACGAGCGTATGCATGTATGTACCGGTACTAATGATTAAATGAATTCCAGTTTCGATTTTTTTTAAATTTGAAAATCTTCAGCAGAAATACTGGATTCTGAAAGTATTTTCCTTAAAAACTGGATCAGTTATAATGCTTGAACACGACATTTTTTTTTAAAATGAATTCTTTTAATGAGGGAAATGTTTCATGATCTGCCTTTAATTATTAATTTGGAAACGCTTTACGAATTGTTTTTGGAAATTTAAATCGCAAATGATGGATTTTAACTATAGCACCCTGGATGTCAACTGGTCCGCTTGGCCCACGCGTTCAGTACCTATAAAAATTGATTTTTTTCCTTCTAAAACACAGTTTGAAGACCTTTACACTATACTAACGTTACTAACTTTTGTCGCCCCGAAATGAGCAAATTTGGCCGAGATTGGGAATTAGTCCTTGTTTCATTTCAGCCATATGTCTTTGTTCGGTCAATGATGACCAGGTGATGGCAGTGGCTGACCATTGAAGCTAGACTTGTCAGACTTCGTTCAACATCTTGCGTGCAAGAAGTCCCTCTTATGCTCTGTATTATTACTTATCGTTGTGTTTGAAAACTTCTATGGTTCTGTTGTTCCCTTCGTGCCTGCCATCTTTTTTATTATTCATTTGGATTAATCGTTCTTGGCGTCTTCTCTATTGGATGGTCGATCTCGGCAAAACTCGTTATTATAGGTCTGAGCCCGTTTTTTCATTCGGAATTGCGGTTTATGCAAAGATATTTATTATTGCTACATGCACTTAAATTGGCTCTTTTAATAGCCTAAACACGAAAGGCCTTCGTGGGGAATATATAGCGTATCCATCCGTATGGTCACTTGACGAGAAATTTGGTTCAAGGGAGCTTAGGAGCTGCAGGACTAAAGGGAGTTTTCAATGAGAGAAGAAAACAGGCCAATTAAAAAGAATTATAAGGATAGGGAATGGAAGGACACTTTTCGTTAATTGTTATTTGGCAAGGTGGCTGCTGAACAACTACAACAACCACTATAAGAAATGTACGTTTCTTTATGCGTATATTAAAGGGTCATGCATATACGACTGATCACTTTTTCAGAGTGCTCTACCTGTACTTCTTATTCTACACTTTTATGGTAAATTTTAATATACATGTGTGTTCTGAGGTGCGTCGTTATAATACCCAAAGAAAAACCCCTCTACCAATGTTTTTTTTGTAATTTACCCAGGTTTCGGAAGCGGGACATTAATCAGGGTTCCCCAAGACCTGAAAAACCTCGAAAAGTCATGGGAAATTAAAACGGCCTGAAAAAGTCAGCAAAAATTGATTTAGTTTTAAAATGTCAGAGAAATTCAACAAATCAATTACAAATTTTGCATAGCTAGTTGTTGTATATAAGCAATAAATATGACATTTCTTACATTGGCATGTCTTATTTTTGCATTCAGGGAAATTTGTTTTAAAACCTGGAAAAGTCAGGAAAGTTGAGATGGAAAGTTGAAAACACCCTGCAAAGGAGCTCAGATGCGGATGTGTCTCTCAGCAACTCTGATAGGTCATTCGTATCATTTCTCGTCGTCTTTCGATGATGACAAGTTAATGATTTGTAAATAAAAGATTTTACTTGAGGACTTGACTCGAAGATCAATTATGGTTGTTGATGCATGGCGTTCGTCAGGAAATTTTCAATAAAAAAATTTTCAGACATATCGATCGGCAGGTACTTTTTGTAATCTGGATTTCATGCGACATCATCCTCGTCACCTTGCTATAAAAGCCATTAACCCATTGTGCAAAAATGTACGTTGACAGCCCTGTTTTACCACAATTGCTAATTTACTATTTAAATATGCAATAATAAAGCCATAATTAAGCGCGAGGTAAAAATGGACATGCTTTGGTGTATACAATAAGTTTCGTGATCGATAATCAGAACTCTTGAGTCCCAATATGGCGGTCGGACAAGCGCTATATTACTACTGTGCTCCACGTTATATCGAAGAAAATAACTATAGAAACCATTTTCTAATATCAACAACAAGCATTTCGCCTTCGCACAAATTGTACAATTACAGAGACTGACGACCCGAAATGCAGTATTAAAAATTCATATTTAAGATCAAAGTCCCATGCGCGAGCGTATATCGCGATGTTAAAATAGCTGAGACAAGCTCGTATTTTGTCTTACAATTAGTATCTAAGGCATTTGTTTTTAATAATAGTGATGCCACCACGTCGATAGAGGTGCATGGACCAAACACGTGGTAAGCAAAGCATTGCGAAAATTAAATTGCTCGATCTTTGTCAGTTGCAAATCAATATAAGAAAAAAATTATAAGTGCAGTTAACGGTCTCTTTTATTGTATGTGAATTCATATAAGTGGAAACTTGAAATATTCTGAGGAAAGGTCTTTTTTTCCCTTAATTACCTATATACTGGACGTGTAGATGTGATCACTTGACAAAACTTTTCCCGAAAATCCGTTTATTTCAGCTATCATTGCAATTTCGTTAATGAAAGTCTAGCTTATGTTTGGATTATTTTCTAGGATTTACATATTTGTTGTATATATAGTTAAGTTGAAATTGAAGCATATTTGACGCTAAATTCGCGTGCGAATTTCAAAACGATGGTAATTTAATCTATGGACCAGCATTAAATACAGCAATTTAATGTTGGGCCGATAAAACAAATTTCTTTGACCTCCCTGCAGTAAAAACTGACAATTTCTTAGATGTATTTCAGGGGCTATGGCATAAAAGGGCGAAATTTAATTTACTTAAGTTCTAATTAGAGAATTTGATTATGATGGATATACAGCAGACGTACAAATGTGACGTGCTCATTCACTGGATAATTTATACAAATATATAAATAAAGTAAACGTAAAAAATATTTTCACCTTGTTTTGTTGGCCGTTCATGCAAGTGAAACGATATCAGTAAAAACATGTTATAAAGCTTAACCGTGAGTTTATATGAGCTGCATGCGCTAATTATTGATTTTGCGTTCTTGAATGCCGACGTAATGTAGATCTAACAGAGGGGAATTCCGAAAAAAAATTATCCGTTTAAGCTGAAATGGGTTTTCAGTGTTTGTAAAATGGTGGGGCAGCGTTCTCTCCATGCAATGCAAATCGAGCGAATACCTAATCAAATAGCGATGAAGCGTGGGTTTTAATTTTTTTAGTTTAAAAAAAATTGCTCAATATTCAGATTGAGAAGCCAGAAATATATCGGGATAAAAAAATGTATTGCCCTTACATTTATCTCTTAATTGAAGAAAAACCCAATGCGTGCGTTCTATGGTTTATTTAATAGCGCAAAAATCGCGAAAAAATCCCTTTTCATGAAATGTTTTCAACCTTTCAATCGAATTTGCTCAATGCGTGAACTTTTATTTGTGAAATTAAGCTTCCTGATTTACCAGAAAAATTGATTATGCTGCCGCCAAGTACCCTATACCGTAGAGTTCGGTTTGCTGGAGTATGAATGCCAAGTTTGAATAAAAAACAGATTGGAAACTTCTCTTGCTTATAATTAAGTTATGTCTTATATACATTATGCGAGGCAGATAACATGCATATTAACCGGTTAAAATTTGAAACATTTTGACGGGTTGCGCATGCACCATTATTTGATTCATCTATTCGGCGATTAAATCTATATGTAACTAGAGTAGCGGTACCCTGCGGAAAATTAAATTCTTAATGAACGATTATTCTTCAGTAAGTAACTTGACATGGCTATGCATTTAGACCAGACAAAAATCAAAAGTAGTATTAATTATAAAATACAAAGGAAAATATACTCGAGCCACATTCAAATTGAATTTATGATTCTAAGTAAGTCGTTAATTGGAACATTACGGTTGCAAAACATTCGAAATTGAGGTGATCGTATTCACGAATGGGTTTCGTGCATGTGAGCAACTTTGTTTATCACAGATATACAGTATATTCTTGGAAACAATAAGAGTTGGAATGACTACATTTTTCTAATTGATTTTCCAGACTGTTAGTCTGGGCAATCCAATTTTGGCAATTTCGCAAAAGTTTACTTCCATCAGTTGACGCAATTGTTGAATCGAGTTTTTACATGTACATTGTATTTCTGTGATTTTATCGCCTTGTCTTGTTTGAACGTCTGCCATGGGTCTGCGGCCCATTCGTTAACCCCGTCCCTGTAACTATTGCTGACCCAGTTCCAGTCAATTTAACCCCCTCGTGCATGACCCATAGGCAGCTCCATATTAAGTCCATAATTCATATTTCTTTTGATCAATTTAGGCGACAAGGAGGGTTGACCACAAAATATTCAAATTTCTGGGCGGAATTGGCCTTCTTCTGTTTCTTACCATAAATCACCAGTATGTCATTGGACCAATTGGGAACCCCACCCCGAAAAAAGCCTGACTGGTTCCTTACCCCTTCCTTTTCAACCTTTTTCTGGGCCTGTGTGGCTGTGTTGTTATTTTTTACCTATGGGTAAAGTACAAATTTGGGCATGGGACAGGGGCCACATCTATACATTAACCTCGGTTGATGTCATAATAAGGGCTTTCTGCGTTCATGTAATGTAACACAATCCAACCTGGACTCGCACTTGATCAATCAATTTTCCTCTGTGTGCCTACCCCTCTCCACCCTTCTCATACATCCCTTTTTCATCTTGTTTTTATTTTTATATTTTTTGTGGTCGGTCTGAGATCTACAAAAAGTTGAACCCTCGCTTTTTTCATCCCCCTTCATTTTTTTCTGGGGTCCTGACTGAGTCCCAACCACAAAAAGTGGCTCCCCTCGAATCTCACTTTCGTTGAAATGACTAACCCAAATGTATGGGCCCATTGACCACACCAACTTGACCCACCACGCCGGAATGGTCATGTAACCCAAAAGTGCATTTGAAATCGAAGATGAATTCACTTCGAAAGGGGCCTCGTGCAAATTCCACCTAGCGCCATCTTCCGCTGCATTTCAGCGTTTTGGATTTCAGCGATAAATTTAAAAAGCTGGACGAGTGTATATTGCGTTGATAAAGTGTAACCTATCCATGGATGCCTACAATTTGATCGATTGATTAATCACAAAAAATATAACAAACTCCCCTAAGACTTGTTTATCGATGAGTAGTTAAGGGTCGATATTGAGGGGTTACAAGTACTGTTTCGAAAGTTCATTCAAATGATTTATATTAGGCAAATCAATCGTTGATTGTACACTATTTATTATTCGATTAGCAACCTTTACGCCGCTTAGAAACAACTTAACGAACTGTTAAGGTCAAGCCCCATACCTACTCTTGATATAGGAAACGTTTCTTCTTTTGTATATGTAGCTAATTATCAGTTGTATTTTTACAACGATTAGTCGATCGGGGAATAGAAACCTAACCAATCGATGAGGTCAATTAACCTGATGAATTTCCACAATAATTGCCCTGGCGATTAGAGGAATGTGCTCACGTCCGTTCATCCAAAACTCGTAATAGTCGGATAGAGCGTACTTATTTGCAGCGTCATCTATATTTTAACACTGAAATTCGTGGTTGCCTTGCCTGATCATTTTTTTCATTGATGAACATCGACCGAAGAATTGACTGAGTGGCACAACCTCTAGCAAGCAACGTTAGGAATTCAACAACTTGGGGCAGAATTTTAGCAGAAACTCACGTTGCACCGTTCTCTTGTAACGTTAATCGGAGAATTGCAAGTTTTAATTGTTTAGCTGAAGCGTTTTTGCATGCCAAAAAACCTAGACCTATGAATCAAAGATTCACTCATTGGCCCAGGTGCGAAGGCACTGCATGAATCTTCGTCACTGTTGTAGTAGTCTGTGGCTTGTTTGAAAAATTTTGCTGGAAAGGCAGGCAATTAATCTCGAAAATTCTGCTACAAAGGTGGGCAATTAATTTGGAAAATTTCTCCGTCACAACCTATTAGATTGCAGACTTTCGTGCGGATAAAAACTATTTTAATTATCTCTCGCAACGAGGAAGTACATTCGAAGATATGCATTTGATTATAGGCTAAGGCTGTCCAATAAGTGCTTCCTATATTTCTTGGCCGTTAAGTTTTTTGCCAGACTGACGCCTGTTTTCGAGACCCCTAAGTCTCTGGCGTGGAGGCATTGCAGTAGTAATATTGCAAGAGGCAATGCCCAGTTCATGATGACATTTGAACAATAGTTTCATGCGGTTAGTACATCGTAAAACCATGTCTGACTGATTATAACCGTGATTAAAGCAACGATTTCTGACGTTAACTCTTGCTTTTTGTGCTTTCAAAGACGTTTGTATGAAAATTGATTAAACACAAGTCAAATTGTAAGCTTGTATTCATGCGCCGCAATATACTGTTTATTATCTATAGGAGTAATTTTGTCTCATTATTTGTGCACGCAATAAGTTGTGCAAACGGTATGAAATCTATTTGGAAAACATTACTTTGGATGCATTGTGGCTTTAATTGAACTTCTTTGTATAGACAGTGTGCTGTACCTGCCATTATAATTTGCTTAAAATGACAATTAATTTAATTACACAACTTTGCAACATACATGTATTTTGTGACTTTGTCACATGCACTGAAATAATCTAAGCAATTTCTTCGATATTGACAGTATCTTAGCACCCATGCAGCTTACCACACTTTTTCCTTCCTTACCCAAACAGCGCTTATAATGAGAAACTGCTTGTTATCCAGAACATGCTTATCCAGGGTTCTCCCAGACCTGGAAGACCTGGAAAAGTCAGGGGTACTCAACAAATCAATAACATATTTCGATAAGCTACTTATTGGTTAGTACAACAATTAAGACATGACGAGCAGTTCTGTAAAAAGAAATTAAGTCTAATCTAAATTTGCTGTTTCCTCGTGAACATGTGTGTTCCACAGTATCTCCTATATTTATAAACATGCACATCTATAATAAGCAAGAAATATAGGCCTAGCAATTCTTACATTAGCACATTGTACTTTTGGCTTTCAAGTCAGGAAGTTGAAAATGTCATCTCTGGGGAAACCCTCTTGCAGAAAATCCTTATTTTCCAGAACTACTTATCCAAAAGTCGATTTTACCTAATTCAGTTAAAATATCCATTATATTATCATTAAAAATGTCTAAAAATTCTAATATTAAACACTCGCTGAAACTGTTTTAGATTATGCTACACTTCACCTCTACACTCTCGCAGTAAATTTGAATGAACAGGTACAGTACATGTACTGGTATTCAAATGTGTGTATCGTTACCCAAATATAAAAGCACTTCTGCTCAACTTTGGGTGATTTACCCAGGTTTGGGAAGTAGGGTATTAGCTTGTAAGCAGATTTTTAGGGTGGGAGTAAATGACACGTGTAGCAGGATTTAGACCTCCGAAATTCCATCCATTCCGCCAGCTAACCTTTCACCTTTGAATGCCACGGCTAAATCCAGAGCCTTATTTGTCAGTGATTCATTTTTTGGCCAATGTTTTTTTTAGGGTACGTGGACCCACCCTTGCCTGTTCTTCTTGGTGCAGGCAACTAACTCTTAATTCTTTTTAGCTACTATCTTAGTCCTTCCATCTTTTGCCTCGCTAACGGACTTATTTTTAAGTTTGTCGAAGAAACATTTTCGCAGGTTTGTGCCAACAATATGGGAGCCCCCAACTCGACGACGTACGAGCTGCATTTAGTACTTAAAGCCAAATAGCAAAGCTCATAACTTCGAAATCGAAATTTTAGAAATCCACGATAATGACGTGTTTAATGAGCTGTTCCAAACTCCGTTAACTCAAGAATAGCGTTTGGCTCTCATGCTGAAGCTAATGGTATATACATGTAGTTTTCTGCAAATGTCTCATTAATCGTAAGCGAGGCTTTGCATGGGCCTTTGATCAGCAAAATTTTGCAAAAAACAACAAGAAAACATACGGAGTTTAGCGAAACCAGGTTCATCAGCCATAATGACCTGGTTAAACCTGGGGAAAAAAATACGAAAACGACGCTGCTTCCTCATGCCAACATTCTTAACGTGTTTTTTTTCTATTTATTTATTGTGGTTTAAATAGGCAGTTGTTTATATTTTTTTTTAATTTCCATCTTTCTCACCTTTCTTACCTTAAGCATTCTCGTTGTGAATGAGATCTTTAATGTGAAAATACGTACATGTATAGCTAAATCGAGATAAATTCATGGTTTGGAATTGATTGTTATTGGTCTGAAGAACGTTGACGTCATTCATGGAAATTCGAAGTTTGCAGCGAAGAGTGTCGCTAACTTTATGGAAACTATAAGATAACATAAAATACGGATAAATTGCTAATACAAAAAAGTAACGAGGTCATTCAACAAATGATTCTTGCTGGCTTCTTTTTTGATTATTTTATCCTTATTGCTTTCCCGATATCGTCGGCGAAATATCGCGCCAATAAGTAGCTAAATTATTACGGTAATATTTTATATGCGTCTGTGCGCATAAGCGTAAAGTAAGTTCAAGATAATGTTTTACTGCAAACTTGTTTTCGTAAACAAGCACTTGAATGCCCTGATGACCAAAAAACTTTTGCTGTTGTACACAATCGATATTGGGAAAAAATACCTCGCGAAAATGCCCGTAATTTCAAGGCAGTTCAACTCCTATCTGCGAGTTAATGTAGTTATTCTGGAAATATTGTTTGAAAACAGGAGATGGATTTAAGCCCAGATTTTAAGGAGAAAAACTAGCAAATGTAATAACATCGGGAACGCAGGTTTAGCAAGTTTTCAACCTTTCAAAATCGACAAAATGTTAGCTTCCCAAACTGGGGTAAAATTACCCAAAATTGAGTAAAAGTACATCTTCCGGTAATAATCCACAAGAAAAATTTGTCATTGAAGAAAGTGATCAGTCTGTTTACCGGTACTCCAAAACAGTCTACCGTGTATTTGTTAGGTTACATCATTTTTGCTGATAACGTAATATGATATGCTGATAAATTCTATCCAAGTTAAAGCCATTCACCTAAACACTGCTCAAAACCTAGTTTGAAAACACGAGATGGATTTAAACCCAATTTCTATAAAAATTAGCAATTATAATAATGTAAGGAACTCGGTTTGGAAACTTTTAAAATCGACAAAACGACCCGAGCTTCCCAAACTTGGGTACAATTACCCAAAATTGGGTAGAAGTGCATACTTCCGGTAACAACACACATTACGAGTTTGTCTCTGAAGAAAGTGGTTAGTCAATGTGTAATGGTACTCCAAAACATTCTACGTTGGCGCTATTCCATAAAGGTTTGGAGTTTTACTTGAAGAAGTACAGCATGAAATAATATGTACAAGTGTTTGTGTTCCACAACAGCAATTGTCACGCCATACTTTACAGGTTGATTAGATTCAGAACCAATCAATTTTTGATGATAATATAATGAATATTTAGTTTTCACAGTGTAACATTAACTTTTCTGATAATTGGTTCTGGATAATAAGGAAATTCAGTTAAGCAGTTTTGGGAAACAAGGACTTTCTTGGCCGTTTGTGGTCGTGTTCCACAACAAACAAAAATGTCCACTTCTGTATTATTACTCCATACTTTAGCAGTTACAAGTACATTTAATCGAATTTGAAGAGTTGCTAATACTCAAGACACACCAAACGAAAATCTAGGTTTATAAACCAGAAAATGGCGGAAAACGCGATGCCGTGTTGCTGTGTGTGTTTCGTTTTTCCTATAATGCTCTCTACCAGCACCATATGACGAATTTCCTATGACGCGGAGCATCCAGCACTGTATAACACTGAAACGACATGTCGTCTGCCATCTGTTGTGGACGGTCAGTAATATTGTCGGTATTTGTTGATATCGATAGCATTGTTGACTGTGTAGGGCCTGCACTAATCTCTTACCATTGATTATCGTTGTATCAGCACATTGAGCATACTGTACACTACACACCCTGTATAAATTCGAGTGCTGCCAGCCTCCCACAATCCATTGCAAAAACCGTCAAAGCAGTCTCCTAACCACGTGACGTCACTGGTTACTCAACACGTTTATCTACATGGTTTTTTAATTATCGCGTTTTTGCTTCGTGTATCTTTTGTATAATAAATACAAGTTGCTCGATATTATAGGTGGAACACAGTACTACAAGCCCATATTTTTACAGTCCACTTGTGTACAGTTTTTTACAGTTACGTAATGAATTTTGAGCGCAATGTCGAATAAGAGCATATTTGTATCCGTGAGTGAACTTGTCGTTAATCGCGCTTCGATTTCGCAATTTCGCGACTCCCCTGTGGGTGGTGACCGAGTGTTGTAAAACAACAACATTTTGGCACCTGCCATATTCCATAAGCCTGGTAATATGGTTTTCAGAACAACCCCATCAACCACTTTCGACGTCATGTAAGGGCAAGCTCATTTGCACTAATCATTTCACGCTACTGAACAACTTCTAGTTCTAAACTTCGTACCCCAGCATTGAAAGTTCTCTCGCAGGCTTGTTTCCCGCTTCGTCCGCCAGTGTCGCCCCGAGCAGCGCTGTTCCTTTGGCTGCCTCTACTTCGAACGCCCGCTCGTGCTACGTACGTTCGGCTTACGAGGCTAACGTGGAGCGGCGGCAACGTTTCTTTTATCAATCGGGGTCTGGCTGAAACCGTCTCGCACGTGTTCATCGCCTACCGTGTACTGTGTACTCCCGAGTACATTTTAGTATTCTTAGTATTCTCGCATTGTTACCACCTAATTCCACGTGCTACTGTTCTTCGCCAGGCCCAGGCAAGGCTAGGCTTCGAAGTTGGAACGGCCCAGGACACCACCCGACATTCACAAGATCGCCAATTCCACGGACTTCTTAATACGTTCGGTGTGTTTTTTAGGGCAGTTTTTTTGGGGTTTTAATATTTCATCGATCCTCACCCTTGCCCCCTCCCCGCCCCACCCCGCTATGTTTTGCCCGCGAATCCCGCGGATGGGAACTGCCATCTGTGACGACACCCTCCCCCAATTTTCCGAATTTTCCAGCTTTTAAATGCTTTTCGGAATTCCGAAATTCGTATTTTAAGCAACGCTTAGCCTGTTGGGCTCCCCTCCCCCCCGTCCACCAAACTCTAGGCCCTGGTTTGGTCCTCGAAAACTCGACTCGATCTCAAGTCAGCTAACGGCCATGCTGCGCCATCTCGGAAGTGACGAGTTTTGAAGATTTTTCGAGAAATTCAGTTTGCGGAATTTTCGACTGTACGAATTCGAATTGTTGCTGCTACAGTTTCTAGTGCTCTGCTTCGACGCCTATTCACCATGTACATGTACAAGGAATGCAAAATTTCCCACAAGGAATTATGTATGGGGGGAATGATGAAAGCCAACGATTCTGGACCCAACGAGGATTATCCTGCCCTGCAACAATATCATTCAAAGGTCAGTTTTTTATCTGTTACTATTTGAACTTTTTTGCGTGCATGCCTTCTAACGATTCGTTGCTTTTTTACGTTTTCGTTCTGCGGTTTTTAGTTACGTTTTTTTTTCATTTCTTTTATTATTATTTTTTTTTTAATTTTTCTTTTAATTTTTTATGCACGAACCCCTGAAGGTCGATTTTTTGGTACGGATTTTTTATCTTTCGTTTCAACAGTAATCCTTACGTCGAATCGTCCCAATTTCTAATCTGCCAGGATAGGCCCGTAGGCGACGATATGCACGCCTTATGATGTTAACACTTTCTTCACTATTTTAACGAAGATTAGATCCTCGCTTATCAGCAGATAGCCATCTATCAGTTCTCTGTTTACTGGTTCCTGAAAAATATTTTGGTTGCAATACCTCCCGCGAATTTTATTTAGTCTACAAAATATTTTGGAAGTTTAGTTAGTGACCAGTTGCGCAATCTTATTTTATTAATTTGAGGTCAGATCTCGGCTTAATGAACAATAAACGGAGATTTGCACAAGTGGTCACCTAACTTTCTTAGAAGTTTCTTCTGGACGCCAAGTTTCGAAGGGAATTTCAACCTAAATGTCTTCGGGTCAAGTCGATTTATGGGCATTTCTGGCACTGTTGTCAACGAAATTCAACTGGCAATTAAGGCACCTTCGTAATTTACGATAAAATTGAGCGCATCTGGTCTTAATCCCAGATTAAGCTTGATACCCATTGATATCGGTGATTAAAACCGGATCTGAACTGGAAGTCTGATCAGAAATCATGTGTACTAATGATGCACCAACACCATGCATACACGTCTAAGTACGTGTAGTTATTTTCGTAGTTGCTTATTCACGTAATAATGATGTAATTAGCTAATTGAACCAATAAAATATTATCGTCGATAATAAAACTATCCATGCAGCAACGAGAGGAATTGAATTAATTGCTGCATGATAAAATTGTTAACAAACTTTCTCTTAAAATTAACCGATAATCTTACAACTGGAATTTAATGAGATTTAGTAATTCATGCCCTGTTTTATGACGGGGATAAGCATTGCATATCGCATGCACGAAATCGTACCAAAGAAGACTGATATACTTGGTCGCCTGCATTGATACGAGTTGATAAAATTGCATGCATGCCTTAGTCAATAGACATTAATCTTTTTTGCGAAATTATTTAACAAACTTTAAATTGAGCTTGTTCTTTGGAGGGTTGAATTATTCCTGTAGGACATCAAAAGTGCAAACTAAAGTATACTACGCATGTGCAAGCGGCTTTTTTGCAATGACAATGTGCGTGCATTAATTGGTATAAATGTTATTTGTTGTAATATAATAAAGTATAAAGTAAGTTCGATTAAATTTGCTTCCTTCCTGAAAATCGGCCTTTCAATGATACAAACGATGCTCGTGCATGATAATGATAAACGAACCCTTTACTAAAAGGGGTTTCATGTTTTTTGATATTGATAAGAAAAAATTAGCAGATTAGGAAGCGTTTGTTCCAATGCGTATGGTTTTTTATTACGCGTTTAATTTTTGGATATTATTCTCGATGCTATGGCGTGGGCATGCATTTGCATGTCTGGACACACTTTTGCCCCTAGGCTCGATAATGAACTTTTGTACGATAAATCATGAAATCTACAGGTCAGTTTGGCGTTCCTTGCACGCCTGACAGTGGTCAATTCGTTGACATAACGAATAACCGCATAAATCCTATTTTGCATTTCCTCATTTCTATAACGACTTGATCACGTTAAATTATTTCGAAAAATAAGCGCTTTTGCTCTATATCCGGTTGCGTGGAGTTCGCCGATTAACCGAAAGTTAGATTTTGTTAGGAAATGTATAATAACCGAATTGGTTTAGTGAGTGCATAAGCTTATAAGTTAAAAGGGCTTAATGTTGCCAAATGTCCCTATCATGGAGCTGTCTCAGGGTCCGTTGGGCGCTGCTTCGTTAAATTTAATCGACGATTAAAACTGGTTTTAACCAGCTTATAATTTTGTTTCGCTCATTATAAGACACGTTATGTAATTTTTCAAAACGGCCTTTCAAAAGGGGCGAATTATGGCGTAACGCATATGTTGCATGGAATTTTTTATCGCATTTTTTTTCTTATATAATGCATACACTCAAGCTTACGAAAAAGGCTTATCTCGCCATCATCCAGCTGGTGAGACAATCATGGAATTCTGAGGTATAAATCCAGATTTTCAAAAATTTTAGCGATAAGATTTCGGACATTTGAAATTTGTGTGGCTTTTGCAAAACGCCCTACAGCTCAGCTGATGGGTTTGATACCCTCACTCTGCCATCATTATCAGCTCGGTAATGACGCTCATTTCTTTCTAAACGCCTCCATTCATCATTGATATACATGCATGTAATGTGGTTTCTAAAAGTTCACTGCATGGAAAAAATTAAAGTATACCTGCAGCGGCCGGTTGTGCAAGTTTTCGTCGTTGTTATTATCTGAAAATTAAAATAAGTTCGATAACTCGCGTGTAAAATAATCTCCGAAACCGAAGATAATGACGAAAACATCCATAACCTGGATGTCGAGTTTGGAAATTGAGTTGTACTTAAGGGGGTATTTAAAATTGAATGATGAATCTGAGGTTAAGCCCTGCATGCAAAATCTGAAATACAAGTAAACTTTTTACCATTTTTAATTGTCGTTGCTTAGCATTTCTGTTTAGGCCATTGCAAATTTAACTTTGCTGTTTTTGTTATTAAAATAAGTTTGGTAACTCGCGTGTAATATATTCTTCGATAGCGAAGGTAATGGCGAAAACGTATTGATGGCCTATAACAGCTATACCACGTATTAATAAAATTGCAATATTTCAGGGGAGGGAAATAAAGTTAATATTTCATGTTAAACATTTCAAATCAATAATTTTTTTTTATCAATTCTATTACACACAATTACTATTGAAGTATTTTTCACGTTTTTTTTTACATTTGGTGGTTTCGTGTTATTGACTTAAGTTTATCGAAACAAAATTAAGATCTCAGGGACTATTTTTGTTGAAAAAAATACAAAATTGGCAATCTGATGTTACTTGCTATTATGCTAAGACACAGAGTAAAAAGATCGTAACGGAATGGTATAAAAATTAAATTTTGCTAAAAAATGATGATACATGGTATTGTCACTAGGCCATCAATATCCATAATCTGGACGTCCAATGTTTGTAAATTGAGCCGTATTTAAGGGGGTGTTTCGTGAGCTAATAGTTCTTATAACAAATTATTATAGGTTTTTAATAAGACAGGCGATATGGTTTTCAAACATTTTTATTTGATAAATATTGACTCGGAGTATAAAAGGGACAAGTTCTAAAAAGAGGGGGGTTGTGTGCATAGGACCCTCCGGGAAATAATCATAACATGCCCTTGCAATTAATAACGTCGAAGAGCATGCAGGGGGGAGGGGGACGACTTAAGGGGGGAGGGGAAATTGCAGTATACGGAGGGAATAGACGTAATACATGACTGGGGGCCTGGAGATTTTTTCGCATTAGTTTAGGCTTAAGAGCCGAAATCAAGCGATTAATGGAGCTGTAAAGGCAAGGAGGGAGTGGGTTATCCATCCGTAAAAACGCCTATTTCTATGGGCCAGGGCCGAAATCCAGAGCAGGAGCGAAGGAATTAATGGCCAGTTCGGAATTCGGCCTCTCGAGTTCGCTTTATAATGATAATTTTGACTTATTGAGAGGATGTGCACTTCTTTTTTTGTAGCATTTCAATTGCAGCGCCCCGTATCAATGCGCCCTTGCCAGTGAGCCCCTGTAGGGCCTCGACATAACGTTTTGGACACGGATTTTCCGAGGTCCCACGCTTCCGTAACCTGTTCTTATTGGGCTTGCCAAACTCCGTTTGCAGCCGTTTAATCATGACAGATTAATTGGCCCAGTCGCAGGTGGACGTGACCATTGTACCACCAACCCCTTGCCTGATGTATTGCACTCCAGTCCTGGACCGAGGGGGGCGTTTTGTGGTATTTTCAAACCCATTTTCAACGCATCCCACTACTTGTAGGCCCATCGGGTTCAATTGTGAGGTTTTGTCCCGTTTGGGAATATGGGAGCTCTTGACTGCATGCTGTATACGAACTATCTGATTGTCCTTGCCCTTGAAAGTTGCCTCATTATACAACAGCGAATTTCTGAATTTCTTGAAGGATGTTTGTTTTCATGATTTTTTTCCCATCGTGTCAGGTTTCATAATTATCATCCTTGCCTTAAAAATTCGTACTCAAATTATTCGAAAAGTGTTGGTCAATTGCTTCATGTGAGCTCGTTTGGCGTCATTATTTCGTTTCTTATTTAAAGATGCTATCATGCGAGTTGGCAACGAGGTCTTTACGACTTGTAGTTTCTTATAGGGTAACTGCACCTATAGTCAACCACTATGTACTAAACACTTATAATAGTCCATGGATAAATTTCTTGTGTTAATTAACCACATTCTAGTACTCGTAAACTTCCATTCCATATTCACTGTATAGTGTGGTTAATTAACACAAGAAATTAACCCAGAAGTGTTTTAGTACATAGTGGCTGACTTCTGGATAGTGACTGACTATAGGTGTAGTTTGGGTATGCTTTCAATTTTCAGTCAAAATTTCTTTATATTCCTGATTATAATCGCTAGCATGCAAGATATTCTTGAAAAAAATTGCGAGGAACTTAGCAGCGTTGCGAGTTGTTGCGAAAAAGATACACAATTGAAAATTACAGGGTTCCCACAGAATCTGGGAATCCTGGAAAACCTGGGTAAGTCAGGGGAATTTTGATTAATGTTCAACAAATCAGGGGATTTTCTAAGTTTTAATTCTTTAATTAATTTCAATCCAGAAGGTACATGTATTTCTTATGGCGATTATGATGTGTACAGCAGTTTTCGGGTAGTTACCCTTTGGTCTATAAAAGAAGGTCCTAATGGGGGCAGACATCTGCGTACTCCTAATCAAAGGAGTATTAAAATTAACAAAATGAATTCCTAGAAACTTTAATGTTGTTTAAATTCATTTAATACATATATACAAATTCAATAATTAGATCGTGTTTTTACATTATATTGGTCATGGGGAAACTAAAGGTCAGGGGAAAATACAAATCTCAACCTGGGTAAAATGGGAAAGTCGGGGGATTTTGTTACAAAAGCTGTTGAAATCCTGAACTGAGAGGGGGTTACATGTATATTGCAAGGAGATCGACATTGAGCATTATTCTTAAATTCCCGATTTTTCTATAACTTAACTTCTTAGCATTTCACAACGTTCGCCTATACGCTGTAAGCGAGGATGTAAATAAATCGATTGATGATAAGAAGGGGCCGAATGCTTGAAGAAAAAAAAACCTTTGCTAACTATGCATGGGCAACAAGGTGTATACGGTGATTATGCTGTACACATTTATTCATGATGCTGAAATAAATGTTAATAGTTCCGTGCATTATACTTTTTATTTTGTGTTAGTGATTTTTTGTCAATTCTAATGCCCGCAACCGACTATGCCCTGCTGAAAGAATTTTGTCCATAGACATCCGGCCCCAGGATTTCAAGATACATGTATATTATACCGCTCATGCACTTAAAGAATATAGTAGTACTGTATACATATATATATGCGTAACTTTATATGTTTGGCATACTTTCATAAGTTAAGCTTGCTCAGTTATTTTAAAAATGTAGTTGAATAACATATGGTTCCTGAGCGCTATATTCAAGATTAATTTTCCTCTCAAATTATGTTACTAAAAACTTAGTATGTCATTGCCTTATCATTGGCACCACTGCTTTTATTTAATGACCAACACAGGCAGTAGGAACTCATACGCAGCTAAAAGTATACTTAACGTCTTCTGACAAGCATTGAAGCAAAAAAGATTTAACAAATCATATCTCCCAGCGAGGGTCCTGACCTTTCAGTAGATTTGCTGGTGCATAACACTTGTATTTTTAATTTGAACGCATTCCCCATGCACTTCAACGAGAAAAAAATGTTTCCCTGACTTTCAAATCTTTTGTAAGGCGCACCTTTGTGTGTAGGACTCAATCGATTTATTGACATTGAAATAGTGTCAGTAGACCTATAATTGAGAAATTTATATATGGAAGATAAAAATGGCAAATTTTTCATACTCATTGTTCTCCCTATAAAATTTTTCCCATATTCCATAAAAAACTTCCTTTCTGTAAAATATCCCCTCGTTCTTATCTTACTGCTTTGTTGATAGTTTTTGTTTTCACTTTTTTATTTGAACTTGAACACGATTTTTTTCAATTTTTTTAATCATATCCTGAATGTCATAAAACTGTTTTCAAGTGTAATTTAATGTGTTCCGCAAGCATTTAACTTCTTTTTCATGTCTTTTTATTATCAGGGCTGGGGCATAAAGGTAAGCGCTCTAACCATTTTATTACTAAACTTGATCAGAAATTTTATTACCTATTTTTGTAAGTGGACGGTGCAATTCTAAAATTCTTATTAATTGCATGTATGCTGCATATATGTGGCCCTGGATTTGAGGTGTCCTTAACATTGTTACCTTTAGGCATGCATGTGGTAATTATATTTAGTATCTTTTTTCCCCCTTAATCAGATATTAGGCGTCCACAAATAAATAATATTCCAACCCTGGTGGTTTTTTGCGACGCTGCATTAATTTTCATTCGTTTTTCGGTATTCCATGCAGGCAAAAGTAACACTAACTTAAAATAAAAAATGGGCATATTTTCACGCTTTTGCAATTATGAAACGAAATGGAATTGCCATCGCGTGTAGTGAAAATTGTTCTCTTTGTATAAATGCAGGTACCAAAACTTAGTGTCACGATTATTGTATTTGTACCGTGCAGTTTCCCTGTAATTTTGCGAAAAGCTAGGCTCAACATATCGTGAAGAAGTGATTTTATCAATACATGTTTCTATAGTAATGCGCTATGCTCATGTGATTGACAGTGGTTCTGCAGTTTCGTTTTTCCAATTTAATTATTCATTGATGTTTTCAACATATTATTGCAATTGTGGGTGCCTATGCAAAACTCAATTTCAGGTTATTTACTGACGATCAAGGTTAGAAGAGAGGAAGGGTGAAACCATACCGGTAGGGCTATTGTCAGGCAATTTGCGAAGCGTTTATAATTATTCACCTGCCCCTAATCTGGTGCAGTACATGTTTTTATTAACACAACAGCCTTCAGCATGTTGCTTTTACTTTAAAAATTGTTATCAAAACTTGGGAGTTTAAGTCGAACGTTTGAATGTGATAACCAGTCTGAAAATAGACGACTTCTTGTTTGCAGAAATAAAAGATGTCAATGGCACGGACGATTAAAATGGGCTTCATGTCTAGAGTAAAGTTTGAGCTGCGAAGTTGTGCGTTTTGCTCAATAGATGGTAGCACATACTTTCGAACTTTGGAGGCTTAAAAATGGGTCGAAACGCCATGCTGAAGGCCAAGGACAAAAACTAGAGGAGGGTTTAATATGGGGAGAGAAGAGTGTACTTTTTGAAAAAAAAGTGTTACATACATTGTAGTAACCAGTGCCAGAAATACTGTAACCATGTGCTTTGGCTTTAAGACCATTTCCAGTGTTTCTCATTAAAGGCTTAAAATAAATGGCTGAATCTTAGATTTTCAGATTCAAGAGTTCAGTTAGCTTCTGTTATGTTTATAAAAATTATCGCCTTTTTAAACTAATTTTTATTCCTTGGCCTTCTGGGTTATGTTGATCCATCAACATGCATTCATATACATGTGTATATACAATAAAAATAAGGCGTCAAGATAAACAATGTTTTCTGACGTACAAACTTTCATAAGTGCATTCGAGCAGTTGTTAAAACGAAACGGATTCTGGGACACGGCGGTTTCGAATACATTTTTAACGTAATGCCTTGTAGGCTACCTTGCACGATAGACGATGTGTTGCTAATTCCAGCTCTTAAGGACGTCAT
The DNA here is from genome assembly GCA_034687865.1 of Kryphioiulus occultus. Classification (NCBI taxonomy): domain Eukaryota; kingdom Metazoa; phylum Arthropoda; class Diplopoda; order Julida; family Julidae; genus Kryphioiulus; species Kryphioiulus occultus. The sequence goes on along the minus strand of JAQGAF010000039.1, from coordinate 25,423 downwards.
TAAGTCGGTTAAAAATGATTTTGTAAAGGTCGAAAACAAACAGATGAAACACGTTAAGTTAATATACTTCTGAGTACATGACGGGTTGTAAAAAGGATTATTCCTACTTTGGTTGCGACTTTGGTACGATGTCCCATCCATGAAATTCATGCATTTGCTCCGAATTTTGACGTTCTGTAAAAAAAATGTTTTGAAATCCATATACCTCCTACTTTCAAGGATTTCCTCGGTTTTATTTATTTGATTGAATTCCGCCTACTCTATTTACAGCACAATAAGAAACAAACGAGATAACAATAGCCCTTGTAAGACTACTTCATTACCAACTGATTGAAAAGCAAAATCTGATAATACAAACCGTCTTACTTAACCATGATACTGTATCTCTGTTAAGGAGCTGTTTATTTTGCTCGGTTAATGGGAGTTTCATAATCTAATGTCAGCTCTAGTGTATTTTCTGTTGTTCGTTGAGGTCCAGCTCTGTTCGGTCTAACCATGTACTGTATGTCTGTAATTAGCCATTTCAGAGTGATAATTTTCCAGTACATGTAATTTTAAAGTTTTTCCCTGTCTACAGGTCAAATTGTCAATTTTACATTCCATTCGTATGATAAAACTGTTATAAGAAGGAATGGTTTGGACTGTTTTTTTTCTTGCCTGAAGCCCAATCTAGCAAACTAACGTCAGCGACTTTGAAAATATATGTAGTTAGTACATGTAGAATGCATAGATGGGGCGAAATGTTCTGATGAAAGTGAGTGAAATCTAGAAAAGGGAAGAGGGGAAACGTGATCATATTTCTAAACATGGGCTGGTCACATTGACTCTTTGGATATTCAAAGCACGTGATTGTTTAACTAACAGATTAGTGAATTGCGTTCGATGGACATTTGCGAATAGGGGCTAGGGGTATATGGGGAGAGAATAAAGGAAGTTTTCTTAGACAGTTAAATGGTCGTAGTTTTTCGTCCATGGGAATGTTTGAAAAATTTTCAAAAAGTTAGGGGATTTCCTAGCATTTATTTGGAATTTCAGTCCAAAAGGTATAGTTCATACTGTATATCGATTATAACATTAAAAATCCAAATTAAACAAGTACATTAATATTTTGATTCCTTTATTATTCACATTCAGTAGTTATCATCATAATCAATGGCCACATTGATAAAAAACATTATGGGAAAATTATACAGGTCAGGAGAAAAATGCAATTTTTAACTTGGAAAACCTGAGAAAGTTGGGGATTTTATGTTTCTAAAACTGTGGGAACCCTGTTACAGTTGTGTCTAAACTAAAGCGATCATTAGCAGTTAATTGTTATATTGGTAGTTCAAAAAACGAGCAGTTTAAATTGGATTTTCGCAAAAATCTGTATTTTTGACTTTGGGACGATGAGTCCGACGACGGCTTACTTAATCCTGGTTTTCGTTGGGTTAGAAAATAGTGATAATTTAAAATCGGCATTCTGTTTGCGTACCTAATTTTGCATAACTACTAAGAAAATAGTTCATATTTAATACATGTATAAGCTTAGGGTGCTGCATGCATTTCTATCATGTACATCATTGAGACGTCGTTGCATGCAGTTTTATAGTGCATGTTCTATAATGTAATTTAAGGCCAAATCGAGTCCTTGACTTTTAACAGAAAAGAAGATTTTCAATGGTTTGAAACAATCCCAGGTATTCCCTAACATATGCTATCCATGATTGAAATGGTGACGTTTTTGATTTGTTGTTCATTAAAATGACCACGTTTCTGGCCCTGTGACGGTTTTAATGGCATGATTGTGCTTCTTGGATCCTGGAAGTCGTCTCATAAATCTTGGAAGTTTTTTAGTGTCTCCTATAGTGATGTGCTGCGGCAACAATGGCGTTTAAAGGACCTTTTGTAATTATTCACACATTTTAGCCGCGCACGCCTCCAACCCGGCCACGTCGATATTCTTTTTAAAGTCAAGGTTTTAATGACCAGAATATCATATTTTATTCATTTAGATTCGTCCCACTTGCGTGCATGCCTTTTTGTTTTCCAGCGTGTAAGCGGTCCCTTAAGGTTTCTAGGAGGAATAATGCGTTGAAGAAGAAAAAAACAAAGATGTAAATTATTTGAATTTGCATAAGTCTGATATCTATACATGTGTGAAGTCGTGGATTACGGCCTGAAATGGCCTTTTGAACAATTGGATTTCATGTCGTATTTTCATGTCTGCTGGTTTCGCCAATAACTACATGCAGTGTTTTGATTACTTACGATGCGAAATCACGCCTTATAATACATGTACGTGTGAATTTGTAGTCCGTATACGTACCTAAAATTTATTCAAAATTTTTTCTGAGGGCTTTTAAATTTCATTACCTGACCCTTAAAAAAAGGGACATAATAGGCTTTTAAGCACATATTAAAGAATGTTAAGTTGTATATATAATTAAGCAACTTATAATTATGTTAATATAACAACTATGCATGTGACGGCAAGTACAGTATAATACATGTATAGTACAGATTCGGTCTATCTCCTAGAAATCTTGATACAAAATTGGATTCTGATCACTATATCACCACCAACGAGCCACTACACTGTATATTCCAAATCATAAGCCAACCATATATACATGTAATCCATAAAATAAGAATCAATCACAACCTCTATTTGAAACCAGATTGATCACACATTATTGACATTAATATTTCTAATTAAAAATAATAAAACTTCTGATAAAAAATGTTTACCATGTAAAAATGTTGGCGCAAAACTGGTTAATTTTCCCAAAAATCAAACTAGTAATACGCTATCAAATTAATATTCTAGTGACAGACCTGTTTTAAATCGAGTCATTTTCTTGTTCTAAAAGCCATGCTTGGGTAGATTTTTAAATTAAATGTGGTAAAAACATTATTTAATTTTGAATTTAAAAAAGTACACCATTATTTCTGAAATGATGTGGATTAAATCGAAATTCAAAGAATGAACTTGGTACCTGCCTCCTTAACTACATTTATTCAGGTTTTTTTGATGGCTGATGAACGCCGCATATGCCATTCTGTCAAAATTTCGTGTAATTTTAACAATTTAACAACATCGCATGCATGGTTATTTTTAATTAAAATCGGTGTCGATACTTTGTGAAATAGCGGTGGATTTATAGATGAAATCAATGGCTATAGGGCACTAACCACCTATTTTTTACATTGTACAGGTAATACGATGAATGAAATTTCAAACGAATTTAAATTTGACTGGATCTCTTTTAATACATGTATCTTTAGAGTAGAGATTGTCGAAAACCCATTGAAGTTGATCGCCATTTTTTGTTTCTCTCAAATTATGGTCATTGAACTTTGCATTGCAGAGCACTTTCTACTTTTATGTTTTTGAACAAAGAAGTTGTCGATTGACACGGTCTATTACATTTTTTTAGTCAAGAATCGGATAAGCATATTTTCTTAAGTTTAGCGTGTTCACGTACTGTAGTTCTATCATAATATTCAACGACCAAATCAGGTTATATCACCTTGATAAGTCAAACGAACTGTTCGAATAAATTCGTTTCAAGTTTTAAATTGCAACAATTTGCCTGTTTAACAGAAATATATGTATTTATCTCTATTTCCCTGTCCGTATGGCCAAACTGATAATTTTGTTCTAATTTTGTTTAAGCAAAATGCCAGTTGGCGGTTGTATATAACATTTCTGATAAACCTAAACGGGAATTAAAACATGTTAATCCCAACCTATTGTTATCTTTAATTAAAACCTGCAATAATCGCCGACTAAGTTGAATGGGGTATAAAGTACCTAATTGATATTTCACGATATAACGTATAATTTCATACCGTGTTAACTGTAAGTGGTTTATGGTATAATCGCCCATCTGCCCTTGAGGCAAATGCCCGGTCCATCTTCTCCTATGTCCAAATGTCTCCTGGTTTATTTCGTGTTTTATAGCTTAATTTCAGTAAATGGGGATTTCTTTTTATTCATACATCTCTGCTTGCCAACAGTTTAAACTACCCTCAATACATCATTGTGAACCACCCTTTACATACCGAGTACAATCGATGAGGTCCAATTAATAGCGGTTAAATTAATTTTTTTATGAAATATTTTAATAGGTAAGCATTAGCTACACATCAGAATGTTAGATAGCAAATGTAAGCCAAAGTAAGCTAATAACTCATTGCTATACATGTTAATTATAGAGGTTTAGAATATATATACACGACTGCAGCAGATGTGTAATGATTTTAACAGCAGCAAATATTTTTTTTAAAAAATGTCCATGTACTGTATTTCTGGGTTTTAACTGGCGACTTTGTCCTACTTTGTGCGGGCGTATAATTACTTGTATCAAAATACCAGTGTTGTATTAATAAAAAGCGCCAGCATTTGAAGTTTTCCACTTAGGCTGCAAATTAACTTTTTATGTATTTTCATTATATTGACTTAAAACAAAAAAGGACGTTGGATTGAATTAGCAAACTATAGCTAGATTCTGATGTTTATCTATAGTTACTCCAAAGCTTATGTTATCGGTGATCAAGACATGTTTTAAGCCGTAATGTTTGATTAAAATTATCGACCAGAGTTTGTGGAAACCAGCCAGTAATATCTGGATTCTGGACTCATTGGTGTTTTTTTTATGAAAGAATATCAAGGCCATATCCTCATAGGGAATTTTCCATCAAACTTTCTCTATTCTAATGCGTGTCTGCATTGACTTATTTTAAGAAGATAAACTTGGTATAGAATACTAATTAGTTTTGTTTCTAAATGATTAGCTTCCATTTTTGCGACGTTACCCTCCTCCTTACATCCATATAAAAAGCATCCTTTTACATGGCTTGAATTTCAGTTAGCTTAATTATGGAGCTACGAATATGATGCTGTTGGAGTTTTTAAAAAATGACGGAATTCAATTACTAGTTGTGGATCGATGATCAGCTAATAATAGGATACGCTTGCCTATATATATTATAAAAAATGGTAAGCCAAAATTAATAGATTTTGAAATGTAAAACTTGCTTTTTGAGTCGAAAATTGGTCAGAAATTCTCATCGAAACAAATAACAAATTTGTCACGTTGCTCAAGTTTTTATTTAATAAAATTCTAATTGATGAATTTGCAGAACTTGGTCTATCAAATTGGGCCTCAATTTAGATCTAAATTCGTCATTATTGACAATCTTTCTATACGTGATTTGAATTACAATTCTATATACTATGCCGTCGGGTATTTTTTAGGCGAAATTATATATGTTAACACAAAAAAGTTTAATTTGTAGAGATAACTCGATGAGAACAATCAAAAACATTATTCAAATGAAGCAATAGCCATTATAACTTTATTCATGTACATGTCATTTTTGTATGCTAGGCCAGTATATAGAATTAAAATATAAATGTTTTGTGCATATTTGGGGCAGGGTCTAATCAGTAGTATTATCTGTTTTATTTCTTTTGAAATGGTTTGAAACTGCTCGCTGTTTAGCTCAGTGTTAACAAACGATGAAGTAACAATATGGCTTACCTACCATCTCTCAGTTTGATTCTCACATTTCTCACTTTTTGCCAAATTGCTTCAATTTGACTATATGATCCTCAGTGTGGTTTTACCAAAAGCCTTCTTAGTGCATGGCATCATACCATGTCAGTGAAATCATAGTTTTAATGGTAGTTTTCTACTAACATTACCCCTTATCTTTAATAGCCAAAGCAATAGAGCATTTCAAAACCAAAAGTCAAAACTTCAAGATTAGATTAATGAAAATAACATTTTTGGGTTTTAGAGGAAACTATTTATAATGCAGGTTTCCTGTGGGTTACTTTCAAGTTGAGGTTAATGGTTGAAAAATATGGCTGCCGCGACACTTCTTCATTTGATTTACACCTGTTTTCATCATGCGTTGGATTCGAATTATTATTTATACTGGCAGTACATCCCTCATCTTCTCGTGCTTGTCCCAAATATTCGGATTTCAACATGGTTTTTGGTTTCGTTTATGTAATTACTCTGTCGCTCTATTTTTTTCTTGCTTCTTGTTTACCATAAACATCAAAGTTGGATTTTTGGCAAATTTCTGGAGAATGCCAACGCCTTTCCCCACATTTAGCCCCTGTTCTCTGCTCTGAGTGAGGGTAAAAATATCCATTTTATACGTAATGCATGGCCGATTTGAAAGGGGGCTTCTCCTTCACCTAAATTCACTTAGTTAGAGAAACGGAAGTGACGAGGAGTCTGGGGGGTGCTCTCTCCCCCTAATAATATTTGTTGCAAACTTCGTGCTGGTGATGAGAGAGGGATACGACGTTTACATGTAAGCTAAACCCTAAGGATTACAAGTTAAACGACGAGTTAAGTTTGTCAAAATAAACGTACTTTTTCGAGGGCAAAGATATGAAAAATTAGGCGCCATAAAGTGTCAACTAGACGGTGTTTTCCGAGCGACCCTCGTCCCCCATTAGCGTTTGCGCATTGTGGGTTTTGGCAATATTAACTACCTTACAATCTGTGCTTGTGCCACTTTTTTCAACTTTGATTTTTTTTTTGAAGGGGTGGGGGATGTGGCAAGAAGGGTAGGGACCCTGGTGTTTTACCTGCATGACTATTTTACCTGGTTCTTGCATCAGAAATGTCTGTTTGCTAGAAACACACCCTGTAAAGCAGATATGCGAGACATCTTACAGATTCAAGTGTAAATGCTTGATCGGAGAAAGAAATGGGCTGTTCTACAGAATAGTCCCTGCTCAGCCATAGACTTACAGTACACTATGAGAAAATGGGCTTCTGCTAACGGCTCGCAGGCTGGCAGTGATTGCCTAGCGATTGGCCAGCTAAACAGCTAAATAAAAAATACGTTTTTCTTTTTAGTCTAGGTTAGGCAAAAAAGGGGGTATCAATTTTGTATACTAGAAAGGTAATGGGGAAATATTTATTTGAAAAAAATTATGCACATTTGGAGCATATCCAAAAATTATACTGTGACAAAGTTCAAAGTAATACACTCAATTACAATTTAGAAAACAACGTAAACTTGCAATGAGAAGACAATTAAGGGAGGTCACTAATAGAGGAATTTCGTTCTAAAATGATTAGTCGGAATTTCTAATTTCCTGAGCGACATGTACTTGTAGCACTTGTACCTATAGGTTAACATTGTTATGCAATTTTGCTTCTAAATAAACTATACGCTCCCAGATAAGCCCAACGAGGCTCGATCAAAGAGAGTACAACACTTTTTGTACATAGCAAATAATCCCATTGAAAAGACGACAACAAATTAACGTTTTAAGACATGGTTGCTAAGCAAACTTAGCAGCCAACAATGGTAGCCATATTCCCTCTTCGCATTTCATAATTAAAAGACTTAAGCGTGCACGCGCCCATGTATTAATTATAGATACGTCGTTTGGAGATCGGTTAAAACCCAGTCGGGTTAATGCTTGAACCGACGAAAAACTCAAAAGCACAAATCTCGATCTAGCTTTTGGAAAAATCCCATTTTAATCTGCTACAATACATGTGATAGCATCGATTTTTTGTCGAATGTGCTCTCGGAGGAGAAAAGCTGCAGGACAGTAAAATGGCTTTTGCGGAGATTAATCGGGGATTGAGAGGAGAATTTTGAAGCGAGTGTAAGGTACCGCTAAGACATTGACAACACATTCTTGAGGCCATATGGAGTAGCAGTCAGCCAACACTACATCTCATTGCTGCTCACTAAATGCAGAGCCAATATATTATACGTATCAGGTTAAGAATGCAAAATTTCACTCTGCCCTCTGGTGGACGTTTTGAAACTCATCACTCGTTTGATTTTGCGATGCAGCATGCCCAGAGGTGATGGCTATCACAGTACGCGCAACACATTTTATCGAAATTAAACGAAAACTAATCCACTCAATCCATAAAACTATCAACTACAGGGCAATATCAAAAGTTTGTATTTAAGGTAAATCAATTCGTGTATGTATTTCATCGTAGATGACGTGAGGTGCATTAAAAAGCAGTGATGGAAGGAGTTACTTGCACGTCTTCGTGAATGTGTTAATCCCTGTCTTCTGGAGTACCTCCAGGACAACTTAAGAGTAACTCCTTATCAATTTTTAAAATTAGTCAGAATAACTCTGGCTGCTCACTGGTTTTTTGAAACAGGTTTTTTCTTCAAATAAAAAGAACAAGGGCGGTTAACTTCTCAAGTAGACTGCTCTTGAGGTTTGACATATCGAGATAAAAACTGGAATCGGTAATAGTGTGAAGTTACAATGCTCATGTGCCTGGTGAATGTGGTGATGGTAAATGAACAATATTCGACTGTTAGGGAGCAAATCAATCTTTGATCGCAACTTCCTTTTCAGTTTATACATTTTCAAACATTGTGATTTGCAAAATTTACAATATTGATTTGCACAGAACTTTTACGATAATTCGAGCAGATGATACTGTAGATGAATTGAATATGGCCATGGAAAATGGCCTCATATAATTTGGAATAACATTATCCCATACAGGGTTTCCACAGAACCGGAGAATCCTGGAAAACCTGGGAAAGTCAAGAAAATAGTAACGTACTGGGTAACCTGGGAAAGTCAGGGGAATTTTGAAAATGTTCCAGGAGGTATTTCATGTATTGACTATAGATTGTACTGTGGTTTTTAGTTGAAGTCGCCCTTTACACAATGATAGAAAACCCAGATTGGCTCCTTCTATTTGGCTTCATTGTGACAATATCAAAATTATTATTAAATGATGTGGAAATTATGATGTATGAAATTATTATTATTAAGTGACAATTCCAAGCATAGGAGTAATCCAAGTGTTTGGCAACTTGTTACATGTTGGTTAGTCTTTGAAGTCTCACTGAAGTGATAAACTGCCACAGTAACTACAGGAGTACTCACTAAAAATTTCCAAATTAAAAAGTGCATTGTTATTTTGATGATCTTTATTATTATTGTATTATTATTATTATTATAGAAAATTAATAATTGTCGCCTGGGTAACCTGGGAAAATCGGGTGATTTTGTTACTAAAGCTGTGGGAACCCTGCTATACATTAATGAGTAAAGGTTCTCAGTTTTCTTAAGTACAGTATAGACACGTACTTGTTGGCAGCCCTACAGATATCCAAAATTAAAATGCAATAGTAATGGGTTATGTACGTACTTGATTAATCAAATGGTGGCCACATGATTTATTGCATTGTTGGCTAATTGAAAATATATTTTCCAAACGGCTTTCTAGTTGCAGCCGATGATAAATTGAATAGTAATCCTTGTAATGGCATGCTCAGGTGAGAAATAGCTAATCATTTCAAAGTGATGGGAGGATTTTTTGTTGTTGTTGTTGTTGGCCCGTGTACGTAGGGGAAACAAACGTGTTTGCACCTGGGAAATTACGGCGCTTCTAGGGAAATAAAATTACGCAACGAAATTGATGGCGCTATTAGTACACTCGAGGCCCTCGCTAGCTCCTGTTTAAGTTTTAATATTCTATCAACGAAATATTTATCAGCGAATAATGACAGTGGAAAATTGGGATTGGAAATGAAGGGTAGCCACCAATAATTGTATAGCATTAATTCCCATAGTGGACCCCCTGAGCGATGGAAATTGGGTTTCGACACATTTCTTAATTCTGGCTACCAACTTGGTGCTCTTCCAGTTTAAAATAAGCTGGATTTGTCACGTTGACGTCAAGACTAAAAGTCAGGGTTAGCCGTCTATACATGTACAGTGTACATGGGCGTAGCGACCAAATGAGGCCATTCGAACAAATGAGCTTATTTAATTACTAAGCGTAAACGAAATGGCGTAATAATTATTACCTTTTTCGCCTAGTGGCCTAAGGAGATGTTCGCACTCCTTTTTTTCATATTTCTTAAATCATCAAGGATGCAGCTTGTAACATGCAATTGCTTAAACGTGTGAGTCTGTATTTACCAAAAAGACAGTGGTTTGATCGAGTTTTTACTTTCGTGCATGGGTGTTTTCTGGTTATGTCACCCATGCATCATTTGGTTTCATCATTAACGATTTGGATCATTTGGCAAGACATCCTTTCTTTACGTTCGACAGTAGTGCAAAGAAAGACACCTGTAAAATTTGCCCTTTTTTCGAGGGGGTGGCAACTCTTAAAAATTGTGTACGCCTGACTGCCGACTTCAAGGGGTACATAGGGACTTCAATGATTATTCAAGAACTTCATTACCTCAGCTGAAGAAGTCCCATGTTCTACTTCGTTGGCAGGCTGCGAAGTCAGCAAGCCTTGAAGTCCCAATGAAGTCTTGGAAGTCGCCCCGAATTTCTGAAGTTTTGAAAGTCCCACTGAACTTCTGAAGTCTTGGAAGACCCACTGAAGTCCTGTAAGTCCCACCGAAATCCTGGCTATAGTCCCACTTAAGTCATTGAAGTCTGTGAAGCCAGACTGGAGTCTTTGAAGTCTGTGAAGCCAGACTGGAGTCTTTGAAGTCTGTGAAGCCAGACTGGAGTCTTTGAAGTCTGGAAAAATCCAGAATGTACGCAGTCTGGGAACGAGGCTGGACTCACCCACACTTCCAGAGACCATCGTGAACTTTACCCTAGACTCCTACATGTATGACTTCAACGACTTCAATGGGACTTCAACCAACATGTACACTTGACTTCTCAAGTTGCCACCCCTCGCCTTTTTAACATTGATCGCAGTATGACATTTGTCATCAGTGTACCTGTACTCTTCCTACCTGTATCGGTTATCTTGAGACTGTCGTCAGACTGATGGTGTCACTAGAGTCCAGCCCGTGTTGGCAGTCAGTGCAGGTTGGGCCAGCATCCCTCTTCAATTCTAGTGGCTCTCTTCTCACCCCCCTTTTGTGGTTTAGCACAGGGGGAAAATGCATTGTTGGAAGATTTTCACAAGTTAGTTTAACCCAAAGTTACCCCTTTTTATTTCAATGGGTGGCGCAAAAACTTGCGAAGAAAGGCGTTTTTTAAACGTTGACTTAACACCGAAAAGGCGCCCTTTGCGTGTCTGTGGGGCCATTAATCACGTGCAAGACGGGGTTTTGATGGGGGATTTATGTGGCTACTAAGTTTGATATTCATACGAGGATTTGGACGCGGGACCCAGTCAATGGTCCGTGTGGGGATGAATTCAAACCTGCAGAAGCGCCATCTGGGCTTTGATTACAGGGCGGCCCAAATTGGACACTTACCCTGTTTCCTCACCTGTCAGTTCAAATGCACTGCAATTAAGTCATAGTCAAATAAAGTTAATCGTCTAATGTCACGAGTTGTACTTGTCTTAAGAGTATGACTACAGGTATGTGATGCATAGGTTTTTGTTTCTTGGAAGATAAAGACACAGCGTAAATGATAAGGTTATCCAGAGATCCAGAGATGTACTTGATCTCGTCTTCAAACAATGCTACACGTGCAAACTATGCATCAGTGGACATGGATTTGTACAGGGCATGCTACTTGGCTGTTGGCTATTATCTTATGTAGTTTTTGAATTCATCTTTCCATATCAGTTTCATTTTGCAAACACACCCAAAGTCTATACGTTTAATTTCAAGATTTTGCTCGATTAATTGATCTTGTCTATGTCAGGGTGACTGGCCACCTGGAAAAGTCAGGGAAATTCAAATAATATCTTGAAATTTGTTGTGGCACAACGATTTTCGTTGGTATAGATAGCTTAGAAACCAGAAGCACTGTATTTGGGATCTACTTGTTAAAAAAGTTTCGCCTCTGGCGTTTTTAGTATCATTAACATTTTCAAATATTTCTTTTGCCAAATCCACTAAAATTCACCTAAAATCCACTATTCCTATTAATTTTTGTTACAAAAAATGTCGCCTCCGGCATTCCTAAATAATAAATACGATAGTTGGCTATTTTACAGATTTTTAAATGGATCAAATTGTCCAATTAACAAAATTCCCTACGGCTTCTCCATCATTATGAATAATTCTTAAAATTTCGAAAGAAATTCGCAAAAAATGCTGTGTTTGACATTTAAGCTTAGTTGGCTTAGCCACTAGTGTTCACATGCGCCGTTATTGATACTAATATATTTACACTTAGAATTCGTTATTTCTTGTAAATTTGAAAAATGTCGTTTAATCCATTCCCGTAATTCTTAATATTATTGGTTCTTTTTACAAAATTGTGGACTAAAATCCATCATTTTTGATCTAGAATTGTACAATTTCCGCCATATGGTATTTGAAACGGGACGTTCATATATCTGATCTGGGTCTTTTGCCTGCTCTTCCCGGTCATGAAGCACTAGTTAAATTGCTTCGATACAATAAAAATCTTGAAAAGAACAGAAATACAGTATGCAAACCAATTGACGAATCAAGATTTAAAATGTAGTAGACTAACACATGACTTTATGATCCCTTTTTGAAGTAAAATTTCATATCCGAAAAAAAAAGTTAGTTTTAGACTGTCTAGGAATTTTCTAAAAAGTGTCTGGAAAACCTGAAAAAGTCAGGGAAATTTAATTGAAGATTCGACCAGTCGCCCTGTGACCATTGGTCTTGCCTATACCAACTTCATGTTCATAAGTGGACCTTTTCAATGACTGGAAAACCGCGGATGTCATCGCTACCAGAAGTAGCCTACAGCCAGTTGCGAAACTGTGACAAGCATCTTGACGAGTTTTCTTCGACTATTCAAGCCTGATCTTCAGTCACAGCAATCGTTGAAATCTCATCAAAAACTCGTTTCATGAATTCTTTCGCTGAACCTTTGGGGCCGGGGCAGAAAAGCTCCACTGTGTGCGTGTGTGGGCCCGGGGAAATTGGGGAATTGACCACCCCTCCTTTTGTGGCTTCATCTTGAAAGAATTTGTCGCTTTTTAGGACATCCTTTGTTCATGTTCAACCGCTCGCAATGACTCCCTCGAATTAAGGGTGGTCCATTCAGTCTCATTGGTGACAAAGACTAAAAAGCCCATGTTTGCCTATTGCACACCTTTGAAATGTTTTAAACAGTTTCTGCATGAATTGGGGGATGAGCTGAGAAAACCCCCATTTTTGGGCTGGGGTGGGGGGTGTTTGTAGTCGTGTTTTCTTTACAATAAATCTTCGCAACAAGCCGGGGTCCCCATTCTCTCTTCCCTGGCCTTTATTATGCCTTATCATTTGCACCGGTGCAGGAAAGTATAATTGATTACCTGTTGTGGACTTTGTGGGAATCCACCTGCAGCTTAGATTCGGGATTAAAAGGGGGGCCTCAATTTAATCTCGATTAAATATGCATCAACATGGAAATGGATGGTTGACTGCTCCGCTTAGCTTTATAGCGTGTTGCAGTTGGTACGCTGACAACTGGTGTGAACGACCCTCGTGGTATGGCCAAGGTGGACATTGGAAGGTAGCTGGTTTGGAATTTCGTGAAATCTGAAAACGCAAAATTCACTAATTATTTTACCTATTTTTGAATTCACCCATACCTCACGGTTCTCGCTATAACGGTCTCTCGGATTTTCGACAATGTTTCGTTTTACAGCCGAAGAATTTCGATATAACGGCCATTATGGGCCATATAGGTCACAGCAAAACGGGGATACCTGGTGTCACATTGGTCCTAATCGAGAACTTGGAAAGCTAAGCCGAGCGATGCAACAAATATGAGGATATGGAAGCAATATAACACGTTTGTCTGAGTCACAGCTTTATTTTTGTCATAATTACAATCTGTAGTTGAAAGTGGCCCTGTTTTAAAACATTGGTCCAAATTTTGTTGCTTTACTTCTTTTTTAAATCACTAAACTGAATACCGCGTTCTTCGAATCGATTCTGACGAGGAACGCAGTGTTAAAATGCCATAGGAACTTCAAAAGTAAGCAAAAGCATGATGCATGTAAAACAACAAATTTTAATCATTTTTTTAAACCCGGACCATTTACAACTGCGGATATTCAGTAGTTATTTTTAATGTCAAGCAAATCTTCAGACTCTGATTAGAATTATTCTTCAAGATTGTAATTTGTTTGTTATATATACATTGTACATGTATTTTTTATAATATGTAATGGAAAAGCAGTGTTACAATTGTGTTGATTTAGTTTTTTTTCTTGAAATTGGAACGGATCCTGTTTAATTAACAAGGGTTTGTATGCTAAAACATGAATCGTTATACATCATTTCGCTGTACGGCCTATTTCCAAGGGCCTATCTAGTCCGTAAAGCGAGGTAAAGCGAAAATCTTAAAATGATTGATCCTATATCTTTTCGTCTCTAGAGTCTTCAGTCAGTCCTCGTCGTCCCTGTAGATCATTATAAAACAATGAAATTAAACAATTAATGTGTAGCGATTTATGACCAAATGCATTGGAGTTTGTTTGCCCGGATGACCATCAACTCTGATGACCATGCCTCGTTAAATTTAATCGGCGAATATAACCAATTTTATTGAGGTAAAACAATCGAAATCGTTTTCGTTATAAAAGCCAGTTTTATTAGCCGTTTAAATTTAACGAGGCATGGTGAATTTTGATAGGGTCGGAGGAAATAATATTTGGGCGTTTACAGCAGCAATTCGCAACGGAAAACCATTGTTAAGCACCAGTAAAATAATAAAAAAAAATTAAAATCAAGATTAGTCACTACGGATTTGTCCTTTTGGTTAAATTTGCCACTTATTGGCTTTTCGCGATTTGAACCCATTTACTGCAAATTTCTCGCTCTACAAAATTTCCAATTATGTTACATGTATTTCAATTACGATTTCAAAATATCGATCTGAAAATTTCCAGATCTAGAGGAAACTGCTAAAAATACCAACCAAAAAACCTCCTTAGCGTTAGATTGAATGTAATTTTGCTACATTTTCATCATTATTATAGTAAATTAATTGAGGTAAGATAAGTTGGACGAGAGAACATTAAGTGTATTTGCGGTTGTTCGTAATTTTCCGTAAAATCGTTCTTGAAATGCCCAAAAAATTCCGTTATCTGCTGTTATGGTTCCTTCCTGAAATTGGACAGTCTATCAGAGATGATTATCGTAAATTACACATTCGTACCGTATACTGTAATGGTCATAATTTGACGCTCACGACGAAAGCTAAAAACAGCTGTGGTAATATTTATGAGGGTAAATACGTGTGCGGGGTATGGAGCTGTTGGCCATATTTTGCATCTGGAGGGTTTTACTAAGGTTGAACAGGTGTAATTTCATCCGTAATGTACACATGGTGGACAGATATTAACCTGTTTTTACGGAATTAGGAAAGTTCAACATTTCTTATCAAATGATCCCCTTCGGTATCATCTAACCCATTCTTAAGATGATTGTAGGTTTAAGGGAACATTATTGAATTTTTTACTCGCAATATAATAGTACATGTACAATTCCTCTCTTTCTCTTGAGGACTAGCGAATGTTTCTTATATCAGTGGTTAAAATGAAACATTTGCTCACAGACAAACTAGTGTTGGACAGAAGCTAAATCTTTGGTTCATTCTTTTACGTTCTTCTTCGCATAGTCAGAGTTAAAACAATACAGTTATGCCATCTACAGTATCTCATACGCCAGGTGCAAGAGCCAGTTGTATAATAGGTCCTTTCGCCAAAATGCAACTGTTAGAAAAGTAGCACTCTCGACCTAAAAGTAATATTTTGAAAAGTGTCAGTTGAAAGTGCGTTGCATAAAGCATCTTTCACTGACACTTTCGAAAGTGTCACTTTTAGATTTTTGAAAGTGTCCCTTTCCGATTTTAGAATGCATAGTTCGTTTTCAAAGGGAAAAAATACGTTTCAACTCAAATACGCAGGGCCGCGTTCCATCCTAATTATCCTAATCTGGATGAATTTCCTAATTCCTGACTAACTTACTGTATGAATGGAAAAGGTGCGTAGCGGGCATTAAAACAGATACATGTAAGTAAATCTTTGTACATAAAATTTTAGAAAATTCTTAGAGCAAAGAATTATCAGATGGCGCCACCTTGAGGCCATTTCTTTAAGCAATTTGTCTAATCCCCACCCATAGCCCCTTCTCTTTAATCATCATCTTCATCGTTCTGGCGTATTCGCAGTGCTCTATAAGCACGCATACGCAATAACAGGCGTTCATAAGGCAGGCGTGGGTGCAATTCGGGTGACCTTTCACCTCCTTCCCGTCTCGCATGTTCTTTCCCAGTGGATCAAATATCGTTCGTAAAAAAACAACAAACAAAAAGTTCCTTCAGGGTCCGCATTGGACTAGAGACAGACAGTGACTCGCCATCTGCAGAAATGCATGAGTGTACTAAATTCGGTTGTCCTGTTCAGAATTTCGCGAATTTTTGGAAAATGTTCGCGATTTTTGCGCAGTTTAGCAGCATTTTCATCCTCGTCGCTGTGTCCGGTTGCATACAAGGTGACCTCTCATCCGTGAACCCTCCCGCCCTCGTTTTCCAGAATTCCCGCTAAAACAACAATACCAATTTGGGTAAACCTAAATCGTGGCTTTCATTAGCGGAAATTAACGTTCAGAACGGAAGTCGGGGCGAAATTGGTCGCCCCTGAGCGGACTCGATTGTTTCGATTTTTGGTCGGACAGGGGGGCGAGCATGCGTGCAATGGGGCAATCAACTGGAAATTTGCTGCTCGGAAAAATGGACCTGACATGACGTGGATGTTTCCTAATTTTTGGTTTGGGGAATGAACGGGGTGGCTGCTGGTCACCCGTTAGCATGTCATGTCCGAACCAGAACTTTCAGGAAATCAGTTTTGTATGGCAGGTGTGGCTTTGTGCGAGGGTATACCTGCATGCGCTTAATTTCATACGAATATTCAAATCGGGATTTCCCTTTGATGCGATGCCAATTGAAGTCCATTGGCGACAACTTTTCTTTTGTGTCCAGTCTGAAAATTCATTAGGGTGTGCGCCCCTGTGGCCGGAACAGGACGGAATGCTGGAGGACGCATTAAATATTTGCTCATGCTCGTTAATTATATTCGATTTTGAAATTGCTAGAGTACGTATTAGGGGTTAACGGTGCTACATTTTACTCTGCCCTCTGGTGGACGTTTTGAACCTTATCACTTGTTTGATATAGGAATGTATTAATAAGTTTAGTATTGTAACTATTATCGCAACTCCAATTGTACTATATACGAATAATTTTGTAGGTAGGCCTAAATTTTTTTTCAAAAATTTATACTTCATAACTCAAAACAATCAACGGTTATAGTTAATATTTGATAATATGAAGAATCATATAGCCAATCTTTTAGAGGTACGATATTCTTACACAGCAGTAGACTAGTAAATCGGCTCGATAATGCCGATAGAGGGCAGAGTGAAATTTAGCGCTCTTAACCTGATACGTATTACAGTGTATTAGCTAGCAGTTCAAGGAACAATGTTAGGGCTCGTATGCCAACCTGCTGGGAAAACATCCTGAAACAGTCACTGCTTCCCAAACTTTTTCCTTCACTAAGTCCAGAATGTCTATTTTACCCAATTGAGGTAAAATATTCATTATACAAGTATATTATGAACGAAAATGATTTAATCTAAATTTTTTCACAGTTGGTAAGTTTCCCCCCATGCTCGATCTGCTTTCCTGTGGAGTTCGCCGGCGAGGGTGAACACCCTTTTTTCCTTAATTTTTCTGAACAATGTCAACGAATTAGTTGCCCAGAATGAGCCCATTGAAATTTAGGCAAATTACGTTTAAATTACAAATTATATTCTTGCAGCTTTACGACTCTAGTTTAAATATTTGTCTACTATGGCATAAGCGTGAACATTGAAACACGAAAAATTGCACGAAAACAAATTTCATTGGGTTTGTTTTTAAACAAATATTCATGGACAAAAGGGAATATTCATTAAGAGTTTGGCACAGACAATGTAAAGTACAGTACATTATAACTGAAATATGACAGAAACAGTTTGAATTGCCATCATGGTATAAACAGCAGTGAGGGGCTTTACCTAGCAGTGTTGTTTGTACCCTTTTCTCATAAACTCGTATCTAACCTTTGAGATTAACTTTCTTTACTGAGCAAATATTAGGTAAAAGTATCTGTATTCTAGCAGGTAAACCACACGCAAACATGCCATCCACAACCGCAATCGTCCTTGTTCTATATCTGAGACCCGGTGCTCTCCAAAGACAGGATTCCTGTGTACATATTTATGTTGTGCTGTGCCACATATTACCAAATATGTGTAAACTCTTTAGTTTCCTGCTTGTCAGGGCTGCTTTTTTGATAACATCGATGGACGTTCGCGATAAAATTTGATTTCCGTATATGTCGTCGGATTTAGCCTTGCGAGCATATCAAATTCATTGTTCAGTTCTAGTAGGCTTACCTGGAAGTCAAATGAAAGGATTACAGTAAAGCGTATCGTAGTAACATGTATCTACCTTACAGCATTGTAATCACGTATGGATAGGTTTCAACACCAAAATAATTGGACCTTATCTTTTGCTACACAAGATTACCATCAAACTGTGGTATTTTTGTAACTTATTTTTGTCCTTTGGCAACAGATGGTGGCACCTGTGTCACGCTTTTGCATTGTTAATTGCCAACCTCTGGTTTTTGACAACATTGTTCCGAGAACAGCACTGTTTAGAAGAAACTAAACTAGCTTCTGCTCTTACCCCTACCTATCTCGTAGACAAATCTATGCATTAAGAAACTGAGTCTCAACATTGCTATCATACTTGAGTGAACAGAAGTACACCCTAGCAATATTTTTGGTGTATAATCGTCTCATAAACTTTTTCATGCTGTCAAGATTAAGAAAATTCGAACTCTATATTATTGTAATGGGCAGTTTAAATTGGGATAGAGACCGCAAATGTTGCTTTCGTGCTTCGAAAACATGTTTAGATCTTGTTATGGTTGTATTACTTCACAAAAATCTGTTTTCCTTTGTATATTTATCACAAATAAGAGATTGAGGTAAAGCATAAGAATTCCAGGACTGAACATTTTATTGCCACTTAGGAGTTGGAATAACACGTAACGTACACGTAGTATAGTAGCATTACTTTGTAAGGCTATAGCTTGCGTGGTACTTCAATAATTTTTGCACATTTAATGAGAAATTTTCTCAAATATTCCATACTCTTGGATGCCGTAAAAGGTTTGTGCATGATTACGTCTCATACAAAAATGATCGTAAAAAATCAACTGGCTAGACTTCGAGCTACTACAGTCCTGAAGCCCATCATAAAAATATCATGATGCATGCATACGCAAGCCATACGAATCTATAGCGTAAAAAATGGCTTTACTATGGCTATAAAACGCTTTTATATTTATTTAAAAATATCATATTTCATTCGTCTGACATATCCCAATAACTTTGCAGACTAATTATAAAAGCAATTAGTCGGCTTTGGTCTCAGTTTTTTCCCCATGCGCAATCCCATTGGTCTGCCAAAATATTTTATGATTGTTTTAAAAGGTTCATCGAATTCGAAATCCCAAAAATGATTTCTTACGTTAACAAATTAACGTAGATTTGCCGTTTTTTACGAGCAGGTCTTGCTGATTGGCAGTTATAGTTGTAAATGATTTTTGCAACTGTGTAAAAAGTGTATTTACATTATTTTAATTTTTATAATGTAAATAAGTTTTTTGTTTCATACCTCGTTTACTGGCCAACAAAGTTATGTTTTTAAAAATGACTCATGCCAAATTGTATGAATGCAGTTAGTTGCACCAATGTTTAATTGAATCAACAAGTATACTTTTGATAGCAACTTCAATTTATCGTTCTTAAATATCGTTAGAGCGACGATTAAATTTACCACCTTTGTAAGGGTTCCCCACACCGGGAAAACCTGGAAAAATCAATAGATGACCAGAAATTCAGTGAAAGAAATTTTTAAAAAATGAATCTATATTTGCTGTTTTCTTGTGAAGATTTGTTCTACATGAATATCCTGTTTGTATACATTGATAATTAGGAATAAATATAGCATTCCTTACATTGGTATGTCATATTTTTGCATTTTCAATTGTTAGAGTGGTCAGGCAAATTTGTTTATAACCTGGAAAAGTCAGGGAAGTTGAAAATGTCATCTCGGGCGGAACCCTGTTTAACTGAAACGAACTTTCTTGGAAAATGTGATTAAAACTTTTGAAGTAAGTCTGTTTGTCGATGTGCCCATGGATTAAACTCAGTTTAAATCAGCCGATAATTTGAGCGAAATTTGATAGTCGGCCAATAGGTACCCGGGCGGCAATTACAAAGACTTTTTCCTCGAATTAATTAAGCATACTAAACAGTATTTTCAGCACCTGTCGCTTTTGTCAGCTTGTAACATTTTCTGACTTGGAGCCAAGGAATTTCAGTGGAAGGTCTGTTGCCCACATTTATCTAATAAATTTGACCAACCCATGCATGTTGCGTTATTTTATCAGCGAATGCGTTCCTATGACAGTGAAAGGGTTTATATGAGTATGCAAATAAGTGCCCACATTGCCATATGGGAATAATAATGATAACTCCGACGAGGGAATTTTGCATTTCCCCCCCCTCGAGTTGACCCAGGGTTGAACCCAGAAAAGATCATGGCTTGGATACGGCAGGGTATGCACCAAGAATTTAGAGCCATATGGTTGATGAACAGCCTGAAAATGGTTTTGCATCCGGGCATTTTTGTACGCATTATTGTATTGTTTCGGTTAAAGTTCAAATGTTGGGGTCCCCTTGTGTGAGAACGTCTTTGGAGGCTCTTATTCGCTTTGAAAGGCGTGCCATCTAGTGACAAAATGAGCAAACCTGTTCGTAAAAAAATGTAAGAAAATCGATAAGCGAATCAAGAGAAAGCTGGTGGACAATTACAAGCTAGGCTTTCATGCTGTTTCATGCTTTCGTCGATAGTCAACCCATTTAAGCGCAATTTATAAATTCTTAAAAGTTTTTGAAACGTTTTCTTAGGACTTGGGGAACTTAACAATTAAACTTATATAATCCGATATGCATGCGTGTGTATATATTTTGGATTCCGACATTACTATTATCTGAGGTCGATCTCAAGTTGATGGCCATGGTTATCCATGCGTGTGCTAAGCCATCAAAGTTTAACTTTTTCAAAACTGAATAATATAGCGTACGGACGTATATTGGGCATGCATGTATTCATCGTTTCGGTGTGTAGTTTATTAAGATCAGTCCCAATTTTGAGTTTGATTCGTTCAAAATCAAAGTCACCACTCTGCAGAGAGTTGTTCTTTGAACGTTTTCGTGTAGTTTCAGTTCGATGCGAGTTCAACAGTGTCTTTGAATTCGGTTCATTGCAGCTATAGGTCCAGCTCTGTAGGACATGACTATTTCTTTGGAACTCAACTTAATTTTAGTTTCAGGTCAGATCCGTTCATGTCTTACACCTGCAAACGTATTCAAATACGAGATTATATTACGTATCAGGTTAATTATGGTGTGCTAACACGTACAATGTAGTACCTCTAAAAATTGGCTAGGATTCTTCATACAATAAAATAGTCGTATTAACTGAATCTATTGATTTATTATTCAAATTAATTTTTTAAGGCGCGAGTGAAAAATTAATTATTTGAACATTACATTCCTTTTTTTGTCGAATACAATTTAGGGATGCCAAATAAGAAGGTCCGAAATAGTCTTATTGTTGATTTTTTATTTAAACAACTTACCTGGAAAATGACATGTATTATGATGAGCTAACATGGTTTCCATTAGAAATTACATTTATTTGAACATTACATCACATTTATTTTCGAATACAATTATGCAATTTAGCGATGCCAAGTTAGAAGGTTCGAAATGATTTTCAAATAAATGTAAGTTTGTCTTAAGCTGCCAATTTCATGAAGCAGTAACTTAATATAGTCGGCTTTAGATATACATGTACAACTCCAACAAATTAAAATGTCCGACTGGTTGGGGAAATGGTTGTCCTACGCAGGAGTTGCCTGGGTTGTAACTTTGAGCTGTAATTTTGAAGGGGGAATGGATTTACGAAATGTGTGCTTTTGAGCTAAACTGAAGTTTTCGTGTTTAGGGTCTAAAAGTTGTTACACTTAGGTTTAGTCCGACGTTTGCTTTGGTTTTGGTCCAAGATTCTAAACAAAAAAAACTGGGAAAAAATGTGGCTCATATTACAGAGTGATAAAATATCTGGGAACCACTCTTGCATGCGTTATCATTCCATCACGAAGTAGAGGTCCTCAACCTTCATATCCTCCCGTTATCCCCAGTTGTTATTCCTCCCCGCACCATATTTACTAGATATTCGCTCAATTTTTGAAGAAAAAACGTTTTTAAAAAACTGGGGGTTCATGGGGCAATGTTCAGAAAGTTTATCCTCAAAGACGTTTTCCAGTCCAGACGCGATTTCTTGTCATTTTAACCCGAATTGACCACTGGGGCGATATCCTCGCGGATTTGCCTTGACCATACTGAATGTCCGAAGATGACCGATGTCCAGTATCGCAGGATGATAAAAATCGCTTATTCAGTCACACGTCAATGACGTGTTTTGTCCAACTGGTTTCTGCTGGAAAAAATATTCATTGCGACCACCTGGAGGGAATATTGAACCTTGACTTGACCAGAATTTGCGATGTCCAACCTTTGCTTTTTGATCGAACGTCATTGGGTTGGGGGCTAAAATTTATTGTCTAGAGAAAGTCAACAATATAAACTGGGCTTGGCATGTTCGAAATAATTATATTGGCATCATAAACGTTCCCCTAAAATTTGAAAGGAATCGCTCGCTCGGTGGCGCTGGATACCATTATCGTATACGTAGTCGTAGGCAAGGATTTCGACACGTGAGCATGAGCAGATTTCCCATAACAAAATGGCGTCCACTTGGGATTTTTGCTATTTTGGTCAATTTCTCACCAAGTTTTAGGAACAGGATGAAATTTTGGGGCACGTCGTTGCTTCTGTTTACCATTTGTAAGGAAAAAATGAAGTTTTCTGAGTTTTTATGATGCTAGGCGTACATTGTGCGTGTCGGAAGAATTGGGGCAGTTGTAGCCTGGTCATAAACTAATTGCAATTTTCCCCTCCCCGTATTATTATTATAGTGCAGCAAATCTATCCTCAAGAAGGCCTTCTATAAAAAAGTGGTACACGCTGTATTAAGTTTCACGAAAATATTGACCAATAAAACTTAAGAATCAATCAAGTTTTATTTATGACCGCCACTGAAGTGATTCATTCGGGACTTTTCAAAATCTAGAGGTTAAATTTGATAAGGAAGCGGCCATTCTTATTAATGCCATCGAAATCCAAACCTGCATCAAATTATCTTATTTGATGAGTTGTGTACGAGCGCATCATACGAGGGCTGCAAATATTAGCAACAAAAGATTGTGCTAAAGTGATACAAAAACATTTTAACACGCCAAATGATTTGGCTTGTCTAGATACCATGTCTTGGAATGTGGAATATGTACAGCTACATCACATGTAAATCGTATGAAAGGTGATATTTTGCGAAATTTGCAGAATAATTGACACGTGTTATACCGTATGTTATCATCTACATGTACACTGTACATGTACATTGGGTGAAAAAAAATTGAATTTTAAACTCTGAACTATCAGCCTGATAGATAATAATGATAATCTTTTTAAATTCTATATACATGTACTGTACATGTACATGTATATGCCAGCATCACTCAAGATATAGGACTTCTTAACCATACAGGGCGCCTCATCATGGACATTTCTCTTAACCAGAGTTTATTTGCAATTAACAGTTTGATAACCAGAGTTTGTTGCAATTAACAGTCTCATAACCAGAGTTTGGTGCAAGCAACAGTCTCATAACCAGAGTTTATTGCAGCATGCAATTCATTTAATGTTCGATTTGTTACGTCTTTTACAACAGATATGCTGAAGGGGCTCGCAAAAATGTATACATGTAGAAGAAACATGATTTTTCCTTACTAAGTGACGATTTAAGCTTGCTTTTGGATTCTGCTTAGTAATATTTGGTGCGATGTCGTTTTCGAGCACCAAAACACGTAATTTGCGGCTATTTATTCCTCCGTATCTCTGCGAAGATTGTTTGACAAGGAAATAGATTTAGGAAACTATCAAATAGCCGTATCTAATCATGCAAACCAACGCCAACTATATTTGGCCTATAAGAGAGTTTAAAGGGGTGTTCAATACTGTTATTTCACCAATTAATTGTACACGATGCCCTAGAAGTTAGAAGTCTAAAGTTACTGATCGTTATTTATGGGTTTTAAAAGATGCATGAGGGAAGGAAAAGTTTTGTGATTCTTACGTCCAAGTTCAAAAAACTTTGCACATCCTTAAAAAATGCTTTTGACCCTGTTATTTAAATAATATCCAAAGGTTGCAAATATTGGTAAATGTTCAAAGAACATTTTTGAAAATAATTTTTCGTTGTATTTGCTAATTTTGCTTATTTCCGCCATTACTCAAGGAACCCGTACTGATGATGGTTCTGCATTTTATGCCGATTATATTTAGTCGATCATTAAGAAAGGTTTTATTCAACAAGCAATTACAGTAGCCTACATGTATTGAAACTGTTTCTCGGATATTACAAAAAACCAATACTTTTAGAAATGATATAATTGTCAATTCAAGGGAACAGAAAAGGAAAGTTTTGTTTGTTTAAAACAAAAATTCCGGAGTTATAACGAATTGTTTTCTGCGTCGTGCGTGGCAAATGAAGTCACTTTGTAGGATTTTCTGGCAGGTGGCGCCTGCATCTCCAACGGGTAGAATTCTCCCCCTGAACTTCAAAGCGGTGCCATTAATTAAATAAGGCATTAAATCTAGTGCTCTTATTTTTTTTTCTAACGAACGCTTTATTGCATTGGTGCAGAATTTTAAAATAATACGATGGATTGGAGACAAAACAGAATCGAATTGCGCAACGATTCTTTTGTCCTCTTTAATTCGTCGGAAATTGGACAAAAACTAGTTGATTTTAGCGAGCGTTTTAATTAATTATGCCATTTGAAGTAGAAATCCGCTGTTTCCGACAGCCATTCCGTCTATTTACAACAAAAAATACTTAAAAAATCGAGCATAGAGTACTGTGTATCCCCGTATACACTGTACGTACTGTACTATCTATCGGGTTTCCAAGAACCTCTTAAAATTCTCGACACAACTTCCATTAGGCATCTTAAAAGGCATTGGAAAAGGAAATCGGCCATTTTTACGATTCTATGCAATTTCATAGCCCATGGCCTAAAACCTGGAGTAAAGAGCTGTAAGAGAGTAAACTTTGCCTTTTGTCGCATTTCTTCCAAATTTGTGCAGTTTCACTTTACAAAACTAAGTATTGTAAAGGGACCTGAACATATTATCTGAGTGGTGTAGAACGTGGCAGCTCAAGCTCAATAAGCATAAATGTTTGGTGATGAGAATTTCTCGTAAAAGGGCAAAAACTGTACCAAATTACAATCTGGATGGTGTCCCATTA
>JAQGAF010000038.1:0-107407 GCA_034687865.1 Kryphioiulus occultus | reverse complement strand
TTACGTCCTTGGAGTCTCATGTAGGACAAGTAGCCTGGTCATTCTGGACGTTAAAATACGTGTATATAAAATGTGATGTAAAACTTTTATTCGGTTGATATAACTCTGGCTTTATAAAAAAAATAGTTCTCATTCGGTGGTTTTTGGTTTTATTGCGATATTTTACCATTCGGTTTTATTGCAACCACAAAGATGTGAACACATTTAACGTCTTCAGGAAGATAACGCCAATGTCTTTGGGATGGCAGGTCACATTGACACTCAACTGAATCTAAATGGGCAATTATGTGATTGCATCGTGCTTCAGACCAAAAGTCTTTTGGCCTCGTTTAATATAATGGCATTAAGTGACCATTCAGTTAGCATTAAAATCAACCTAAAAGATTTATAGCGAAGTCATAACCTTGACAGGTCATTCTAGCCACATGCATGCACGAGCACTCGAATTTTTTCTTGACAAGAGCAGTATTAGCACACGTCGTTTGTGCCTAATGAGTTACGTGCCCTTATGTCGATGAGGAAGATGAATAATGACCTTAAAACGTGTATGAAGCATGGACATTTTAAAGCAATTGATGGGTCGTCAACTGGCATACTACTCATATTAAATTGCACAAGAGGTCTTTCTCTGAATTCATAAACAAGCCATGACGTGGATTTGCTTTCTACAAAATTGTCAATTAGTAAATTTGCCGAAGCGTTGTTATCTAATCTAAGCTTACTCGCCGTTGCATGATACAACGCATTGGTAAATACAACTTGATCCGATTTTCTAGCGACAAACACGTTGGGCAAGAAAATTTCTACGCCGAAAAAGTATGCGGAGACAGCATTGATAAATGTCGAAAGTCGCAGTTGTTGTATGAACTGATGAAGCAGTTTAGAGCAAATATCGATATTAGTGGAAGATGTCCACACCTCGCAAAAGTGGGCTTCTCCTAACAGTCCATAGGCTTTGCGGGGCAACTTGCAACCTGACCTGACCTAACCTATGCCTATTAGTTTTTGCTTAGGTTAGGCTGGGTTAGAAAAAAGCAAAAGAATTTTCAAGCTGCCCAATCAAGCTTACGTGCTGTTAGGGGAAGCACATCCTACTAATGTCTGCAATTAGAAATTTTGATAAATATTTTATTCAGATTTGAGGTCTTTTTCTAGAGTTTAAAAAAGAAAATTGCTAAAAAAGCCGAATAGGCCTATTAATAAAATATAATATTTTCATATTTTATATAACATCCTTTCAGAACTGGAAAATTTCACTCAATCATATTAAAAACATAATGTACATACCTGCAACGATAGATGATTGAACATTTGTTTGCAGGGACGAATTTTCCGTTTCGTGTATGTTCGTTACATTGTTTTTATAGACCTATTTACTTGATTTTGCAAACTGGTAAATGTAACAACTGGCAGAGGAGGCGAGGATGGGGAAGATATTGTTCATATCTAAGTGCTGTTTGTTGTACAAGTATATCGAGAGTGGGTTTCCCAGAATCGTCTGAAGTTATCTCCAGATTTTTTCATTTGAAATTTAACGTCCTTCCTTATGAAATTCGCTTGTCTTATAGGGGCGCTTCCTTGATTTACGTCAAACCCAACAGAGACGAATTTCAAAAGATTTGGGATGACTTGGTTTACCAAGTTGGCTTTGTTTTCTGGGCTGCGAAAATCTGCAACGCTATTATTTATAATGGAAAACTTTTGTTCACAATTTCTCAATGTCAGGCCTGTTTTTTCTTCTCAAGATTGTTGAAGAGGTTTTTTCCCCCATTTAAGCTTATGATTATGATTTGATTAGACCATTCCATACAAGGACAAGGTAAATGGGAGGAGAATCGGCTTCTTTATCAGCTTGAATTGTGAATGCTAACATGTGATTATAAGCTCACGTTGATTTTTAAGGCACTTTTATTGGGATTCACGGAGGTGACTTCAGCATACCTGTTGTCGCACTTGTTGCAAATGCTTTTGAGCTGCACAATGACAAGATAACGAGTCTTGCAGATTGCCTGCCTTTTGGAATAAGCTTGGGTGTGAAGTGCTTCGTGGCGATTAATCGATCAAATATTGGGAATATCTCGGCATCATGTCGGAAAACAGCCCCGATATTTACGTTACCGATTTCTCGGAAATGCGGAGTACCAGTTGTGAAAACTTGACTGGGGCATCCACACCAACACGAACTCCACACAGGATGCCAAGACCACGATCTACCGCTAATATAAATGAAAATGACACCAAGTTTTTATTTCCATCATCTGCAGAATCAGGGTTAAGGTAGAGCTGCCTCTTCTTTTGCATCTTTTTTTCCCCGGAAGCCTGGCCATAAGGGTCATCCTCATAATGTATTTAGAAACCAAAAAAGTTTCTAGAACTATTACATTTTCTTGGAAGTTCTTGGAACATTTTCTGAAATTTAGACCAAAAGTGGAAATAATAGTTTTTTTTAGGTAGATCGGTTTTATTTGATAGCTTAAAGTTCTACATTTCTGGACGGAAATAAAAATATAGACGAAGTAGCCTTGTTCATTTTTGTTTATATTATTAAACTAGAAAATTCTTTTTGGTCATATTTTATCACCTTTGTTTTCGTCAATAGCTGCTCTGCTTTGAATTCTTCATACTTTGAATTTTCAATTTGGTTTTTGTGAGCAACGCCCTACCTATGACACCGTCAATCCGTTATTTCCGGTTGAGTTTTTCAAAAATGTCACTCTTATTCATTATTTTTAAGACACTGGCTTAAATCCATCATTTGTGGCAGGTTTTTCTAAAATTTTCGTAGAAATGTTTGAAAAAAATGAATATGTGTATAGACCTACTGGTAAAAAATACATGTACTAAATTTATAATGGAAAATCCTGGATATATACTGAAAAAAATGAAATTACGGTACAGTAGACACCCTGTTTTGTACCTTCACTGTAAGCAGGATTTTCGGATGTCTCGAATATTCGATTTCTTGGTTTTTTTTGTTAAACCAGTTTTGGAGTTTTTAAAACATGTACGACTTGCCCAATAGACCAGTGATGGTACATGTATACTAATTTTATTCGAGCATAAGTATTTTTTGATATTAATGAAGGTGAATAAGTAACAATTACGTGCATGTTAAAACATGCTATTTGCAAAATCGTAAAAAGGGTAAAAAACGTTACGCAAGAGTACAGGGATGACGTTGTCAGTTAAGTCTGACATCATAGTTGTAGTCTCACTGATTGCACAAATCTTAAAGAACTACATGTAATTCTTGTCCATGTCTCCAGGCTAGGGCAAATAATTAACATTTGCAATGTGTTTTAAGGTACTGGTAACTTAATATTAAGTGTTGATATTTTTAACATACATGTACATCAAATTGAATTTCATTGGAAATGATATTCTTATTCCAACATAAAGGCAGAGTTCCAATTTAGAAAAAATTAATGCAATTTGAGGCGAATTTTGAGAAGAAAGTTGAAAAGGTTAAAAAAGGTTCAATTTTCACCGCATTCAATTGTACAAATTGTACAAGGAAAAGTTTACGATATACTGTTGTTTCCTGGACTGCATACAGTAAAAATTCATCTGATGGTGGTATGGCGAGTACCCATTCGGCTCCAACAAAATGGCTGAAAATTAATGAAGAGATTATTAGACACCTTAGAAGAACGATTTCTTTGAATGTTAAGAGTTTAAGTGATAGAAATCAGTTTGGTGATAATGCTAGATGGGGCTGCTGTCCGTAACTGAATATAACGTAAAGGCACAGGTAGGCTAAAAGTCAGTCCTCCTGTAAAGCCCTCCTGCGTTTTTTTCTCTGGGCTGCTTTCAGGAATGTGGCTGACCTCTAAGTCTGTGACCGTCGTAACTATTGCGTGTGGCGTTTTCATTCTTTGTGATCCGCAAGTTTGCTGTCGTAAACATAAGCAGTGCATTTCAATTTTGATTCATCAGTATGTAGCCTACTTTAATCTGAATTTTTCGAAGAAATTTAGGCCACTGAAATCACGGATACACTAAGACTAAGTTACCTATTGCAAAAAACGTATG
Organism: Kryphioiulus occultus; assembly: GCA_034687865.1. Taxonomy (NCBI): domain Eukaryota; kingdom Metazoa; phylum Arthropoda; class Diplopoda; order Julida; family Julidae; genus Kryphioiulus; species Kryphioiulus occultus. The sequence continues at coordinate 103,375 of JAQGAF010000038.1, read as the reverse complement.
CTTACTATGGAATGGATGGCTATAATATCAGGGCGTGAGTGCGCAAATTATTGGAAGGTTTGAAAAAGTGAAAACGTCGAGTAGTGTGAAAGACATTTTTTGTGCAGAAGATGTGCTCCTTCTTCAGGTAACTCTTATAATCTGATATGTGGTAATTTATAATTAACGTCCAACTTGACCCTTTAACCGTTTGCCTTCTCCTTGATTGAAACCATAATTATCTTCAAATTATTTGTAAATACATGTAGAGTAAAATCGTAGTTTATCCACCCGAATAAAAAGGCGAACTTATATTTAAGGGTTTATTTGGAATATTTCTGGATGACTGCCTGCACATCTGCTAATGGCTTATCTAATGACTTAGTGTTAATCGTTAATGGATGCATTTCTAAATGGAGCATGAAAGTGAAGGAAAAACCAGAAAATTTCCTAATTTGTGCTAAATTCCATTTTGATTAACCTGGCACTGGCTGTTGTTCGAGAACATCTTAGACAGCCAAGTCAACAGACTGGAATTTATTTCATTTAGAGTCATGTTGTGCAATTTTGTATTTTTGATTGAATATGCCTTGAAATTAGTTTCTAAGGCGTTTTCATGTCGCCGTAATGTTCCCAGGTACTGAAAATAATGAAAATAATTTCGAAGTTTTTGTTCCATTCATTATAAATGACTTATACAATTTTGTTTTTAAGTTGTCCTGATTATGGTATTATTTTGCAGGCCTAGCATGTCAACTGGGACCTTGATGCACCAGCAAAGGCTTGGAGAACAAAAAGACTTCACTGTTGCGACTCCTGAAGAGTTTGTGCATAGGTTTGGGGGAAAACTAGTAATTAACAAGGTGAGCAAAAGCGAATAACCTCAAGCGAGTTTCACCTTAACCTTTGGATAATTTAAGCGAAGTGGAAACTAAAATTGTAAATTTTATATAATAAACGTGTGAAAATATAATTCCAGGTGTTAATTTCCAATAATGGAATTGCAGCTGTTAAATGTATGCGGTCCATCCGTCGCTGGGCTTATGAAATGTTCAAAAACGAAAAGGCGGTTAAATTTGTTGTTATGGTTACGCCCGAAGACTTGAAAGCAAACGCAGGTGGGCTGCATTCTGATCTAGCACTCTAAATTGGAATTGAGTGTATTGAAAATGTTAAAATTCTCACTTTCATAATTCATACCTAGAATACATCAAAATGGCTGATCATTATGTTCCTGTCCCTGGTGGAGCTAATAATAACAACTATGCTAACGTTGAGCTTATTTTGGATATTGCAAGGAGGATGCAAGTGCAGGTAGGAAGTTGATTCATGTGTCGATTTGCTTTAAAAAAAGTTCGTAATAATTTGATTTCTTAGCAATATAATTATTTTTATAGGCAGTTTGGGCTGGTTGGGGCCATGCATCGGAAAATCCTAAGTTACCAGAACTTCTTCATAAACACAAAATCGCCTTTATTGGTAATTGATGCGATTTTGTTATTCATGCTTTTCTTTCGTTTTACCACAGAAATTATAATTATCTCAATGATTTGATAGGTCCTCCTGAGAAAGCTATGTGGGCTTTGGGAGATAAAATTGCTTCGTCAATCGTAGCTCAGACTGCCGACATACCCACTTTACCATGGAGTGGTTCAGGTACAGTTAAACATAAAATCATTAGAGTGAATTTAATATCTTGAAGAGCGAATTTGGTTCTATGCTAATTTGCAATTTTTTGGGATTAGGCCTCAAGGCCCAGTGGAATGAGAAGGAAACAAGAAGTAGGAATAGAATAAAAATTAGTGATGAATTGTACAAAAAGGGCTGCATTGAAAGTGTTGAAGAAGGGATGCAGGTACTTTTTTTAAATAATACGTTTTGCATTTTAAATTTCGAAATTTGCAGTTTAATATTAATGCAACTGAGCAACGTTCAATTGATTTTGTTTTAAGGCTGCTCTGAAAATTGGATATCCTGTCATGATCAAAGCTTCTGAAGGAGGTGGAGGAAAGGGTATAAGAAAGGTTGAAAACCCTGATGATTTCCCCAACCTTTATCGTCAAGTAAGATTTTGAAACCTTGTCATTTTATAAATTCTTAAATGCCGTGTGGTTTTTTTTAAAATTCTCTGCTGTGCATTTGTTTTTGGAGAGAGTTGCCTTTTTTAAAAGAAATATATTTTTAATTTACCAAGGTACAAACTGAAGTCCCTGGTTCACCCATATTTGTAATGAAATTGGCAACATGTGCGAGACATCTTGAAGTACAGCTACTAGCTGATCAGTATGGCAATGCCATCTCATTGTTTGGCAGAGATTGTTCTATTCAACGACGACATCAAAAAATCATCGAAGAAGCCCCTTGTGTGATCGCGAACGAAGACGTTTTTGAGGAAATGGAAAAGGTTCATATCCAACTCGAGTGTCTTTTTCCCATAGTATTTTTTGTTCTAACTTTTACTATAAATAAGGGTTTCTTTATAGGCTGCTGTCAGATTAGCAAAAATGGTTGGTTATGTCAGTGCCGGTACTGTGGAATACTTATATAGTGAAAATGGGGAATTCAGCTTTTTGGAATTAAATCCAAGACTCCAGGTATAGCACCTTTGCATATACATGTATTTTCATTCTGAATGGATCACATTTTAAACGTAAATTAAGAAAAAAAAAATTGCATAATTGTTTCCAGGTTGAGCACCCGTGTACGGAAATGATTGCTGATGTGAATTTGCCAGCTGCACAACTGCAGGTTGCCATGGGCATTCCTCTGCATCGCATCAAAGATATTCGCCTATTATATGGAGAATCTCCATGGTCTGATAGCCCTATTGATTTTGAGAATCCAAAACATAAACCTCATCCTTGGGGGCATGTAATTGCTGCCAGAATAACTAGTGAAAATCCAGATGAAGGTGAGTAAATTTATTTTGAATAAGATATTTTTTCCTCTGGTCAATAAGGGCAAGTTGTAGGCAACGTTGGATAATCTCTCATACAATTGTTAGTTGAAATTGGTTGCAGCTTCCATCATGGCCTGTGTTGTGCTTGTTTTGGTGAAATAATATATGAAATCTTGTTTTGGCTAGGTTTTAAACCCAGCGCTGGCACAGTGCAGGAGTTAAACTTTCGTAGCAGCAAGAATGTCTGGGGCTATTTCAGTGTGGGTGCTTCTGGTGGGCTTCATGAGTTTGCAGATTCTCAGTTTGGCCATTGCTTTTCGTGGGGAGAAGATAGAGAAGAATCACGAGAGTACGTAGGAAAAATTGAAATAAATTTGAATTTTTATCGTATCGAATTCCCTAACTTTAATCATTTTGGTGGATAGGAATCTTGTCGTTGCATTAAAGGAATTATCCATTCGGGGCGATTTTCGCACTACTGTGGAGTATCTGATAACGCTTTTGGAAACTGAAAGCTTCCAAGTAAATAACATTGATACAGCGTGGTTGGATCTTTTAATTTCTGAAAGAATACAGGTAGTTTACCATTCATACTAAAACATGCAGCTTGCTTACTTTTGTTGAAGTATTTATTTAAGCCATGGCTCATTTACTTGTTTAGGCTGACAAACCTGAAACAATGCTCGGAGTGATCTGCGGTGCTTTGCATATTTCAGACCAGAAAATTTTGAGTAATTTTCAGAATTTTCAAACTTCTCTGGAAAGGTAAATGCCCAAACATAACTATTCTAACATCGTAGCTGTCAAAAGTTCTTGTTCTGCTCATTCTTGAATCATTCACACCAAAGTAATATTTGATTTTTATCTTGCGTCAGAGGACAAATTCTTCCTGCAAATACACTGGATAATTCTGTTGACGTAGAGCTTGTATCCGATGGAGTGAAATACAAAGTGAAGGTAGAATTATTTGGTTATTGAGAAATGTTCACTTCTTAGGCTTCAAAGGTACTGACAATTGTACTGTCTAATTTACTTCTACAGGGAACAAAATCTGGAGTGAACAGTTATTTCCTGTCAATGAACAATTCGTATAAGGAAGTGGATGTTCATAGATTGAGTGATGGTGGACTACTGGTTTCATTTGATGGCAGTAGTTACACTACTTATTTAAAAGAGGAAGTCGACCGATATCTTGTTATCATTGGCAATCAAACGTGTGTTTTTGAGAAAGACAAGGATCCGTCTATTTTGAGGTAAACTTATGAAATTCTAATGTCCCTACTTTTATTTCCATTGTGTGTAGTGAAATTATGCATGATATATTTTGTCATATTTACCTTTTGACTAACAACCTCCAAATATTGGAAATTCTTTTATGCATGATATAAATGTCTGATTTGTATTTTGAAAAATGACACCATTGCATCTTGCGATTATCAGAACGCCTTCAACTGGAAAGCTCCTTGGATTTCTCGTAGAAGATGGTGGTCATGTACATTCCGGACAGGCATATGCTGAAATTGAAGTAATGAAAATGGTGATGACTCTGACAGTGAGCGCCAGTGGATGGTAGGACAATTTTTAAGAAGCATGGTATGCTTCTTTGACATTTTTAACCCTTAACGCACAGGCGATTTCAATTACAATCACTAATTTATTGTGGTTTTGAATGCATTTTGTAGAGCATGAACAGTTTAATAGCTATTCCTTGTAGTATGGGTTCACTTTAAAGTTGTGGGAATGAGTTTCTGAATGAAGTTCTATGCATGAACAACTCAGTTGCAAACAATGATTAGTAGCATGTTCTTGATACTACTTATTACTTTGTTATATCAAAGGAATTACTCTTTGTAGCTCTTTTGCTATCAGCATCTTTAATACTAAGGTTACAGAAAATTGAGTTTTAGTACATTATATGGAAACATTAACTCTTGTAATAGCAAAACTTGAGATGTATAATTAGGGAAAATGTCATGCTTGATAGTCAGTAGTACTTGCTTGCCTGAGAGTTTTGTATTTCCAAACAACTTATGATGCATCTCCATTTTAGTTTATCTTTTGTAAAACGTCCTGGTGCCATCCTAGAAGCAGGGAACATACTTGCAAGGCTTTCTTTGGATGACCCTACTAGGGTGCATCAGGTATAACTGGATTTTACAGATTTTCCCAATCGTCATTCTGCCAGCTCTTTTAAACACATTTTTCTTTTTTTAAACAGACGCAGTTGTTTACTGGCCAATTTCTTCAGACCGATTCACCACCTGTGCATGGCAATAAGTTAAATCAAATTTTCCAAGCTACACGAGTTACTCTAGAGAGCATTTTGCAAGGTGTTATTTTTTGATTAATTAAAGAATGCGGCACTGCTCAAGAGTTTTATAAAAGAAAGCGGAAAATAAGTAATACGTGTTTATATTATCAGGCTATTGTTTACCAGACCCTTATTTTATGCCCATGCTCAAAGAGATTGTGAGCAAGTTTATGCGAGCCTTGCGAGATCCAAATCTACCACTTCTAGAATTGCAGGTATATTATTTTAACTATACATATGTGTGGAATGACATATCTACTTCAGTACAGTAGGAATAGCTTAAATGTATTGTTTTGATTTAGGAAATAATCTCATCTATCTCGGGTCGTATCCCATCTTCTGTGGAAAAGAAAATTCGTAAATTGATGGCGTTATATGCAAGCAATATTACCTCAGTATTAGCTCAATTTCCAAGTCAACAAGTAATGATTTTTATTTTAACTGTGTGTTATTACAATTATGATTGCATAAATATTAATTATTTGTTGTGTGGACTTTCAGATTGCTAGTGTTATTGATAGTCATGCAGCTACTTTACAGAGGCGAGCAGACCGAGATGTATTCTTCATGACCACTCAGGGAATAGTACAATTGGTGCAGAGGTAACTTTCACGTTTGACATATTTTGAACGAATTGAACCAATTTTTGCAACTGAACATCAGTTTGTTGAAATTACATGTACATAGTGTGTTACAAAACTGATCAGCAATTAATTTATTGTTCACAAAAAAGTGTTTAATTTTTCTTATTCCTCAAATTTGTACCCTCAAAATCGTTGTTGACGTTTTTCTGTACCATATATTTGTTGAATCCAATTTTTAAAAATATTAGGTATCGTAATGGCATTCGCGGGCGAATGAAATCTGTTGTTCAGGAACTACTAAGGCAATATTTAATTGTGGAAAGTCAGTTTCAGTATGGCAAGTATGCTGCTATTCGTCTGCTTACTTACAGATTTGCTTTAAAATCATTGCCTTTTTTTAAGCAGTAGATTTTAATACTATTTTCTCTTTCAGGTCATTATGACAAATGTGTTACTCTTTTAAGAGAGAAACATAAGGATGATATGGCCTCAGTTGTAGCCAATATCTTGTCTCACTCAAACGTGCAAAAAAAGAATTCTCTGATCATCATGCTTGTCGTGAGTAGGGCATTCAGGCTCATCTACCGAAATGTGAACTAATGCTCTAGCTTCTAGGCGTTTTTGTTATGTGACTAACGTGACGTTTAAAAAATAACAGGACTCTAAAGTGTGCAATGGACCGTCTTATTGCTCGATAAGAAACCTAATATGCAAAGAATTGCTTAATGTACATGTAGCTTCTAACAGCATCTTGAATTTGCACGACTTATACCCAATACGGCTAAATAACATTCGATTTTAACCTTCCTGCTTTTCATAGGATCATCTATGCGGGCATGAACCTGGCTTAACTGATGATTTGGCCACCATTTTAAACGAATTAACTACATTGAATAAGGCGGAAAATTCAAAGGTCGCTCTTCGAGCCCGTCAGGTTGGTTCATCTTCATGTTGTTGTTTATCGTTTAATAAACTGTCATAAATTGAATTTGAGCTTAAATATAAATTTGTCATATTTGCTAGGTTCTTATCGCTGCTCATCAGCCAGCCTACGAGTTGAGGCATAATCAGATGGAATCCATTTTTCTCTCTGCAATTGATATGTATGGTCATGATTTCTGTCCAGAGAACCTACAGGTAAGACTAACACTTTGCATGTCAAAGTGTTGTTTATTCATTCATTGTGTATACACTTGTTTGCCTGTTTCTTTTGAAAAAGCATTGTTAGCGTAGCTCATATTGAGAAGAATATTAAAAACAATATGTTTCAGTATCAAAGTTTGTTTTGGAAACGTTTTCATATTTTCAGAGAATAATTTTGTGTTACATAAAATGGTAATAAAATTGACCTGAAAATCTATTTTAATCAGCCACAGCTGTCTTGCAAGTGATGTTACACAAATGATGGAAAACACTTTTATTGGGTAACCAACTAATTGTGAAGTGATTGCTTATGCTAATCTATCTCCATAACCCTTTTTAATACAGCATTTGTGCTTCATTCATTCATTCAACCTCATTTTCAAAATTGCCAGCCTTGTGAATGATTTGAATTGTTCATTTTGGAAAGGTGGTTTAAAAAGCTTACTTTACAGGATACACCCTGCATAAATTTTTGTAGTTCTGTCATTTCTACTGGTCCTCTTGTCTATTTTATCATCTTGAAATTTATCTCAAATCTTTCACTAATGGTTATTCCCGAAGGATAACCAATTTTACTATCGCACCTGCAAATAAAGTGAATAAATTGATATTTTGGGTTTTTGTTTTTACTGCATTTACTGAAATGTCAGCTTAGAGTGCAATTATATTCCCAATATACAATGAAAGGTGTTTCGAAAACTGCCAAGTGAAATTTACTCAACTCAGTATCACATTTGAAACCTAGGGAGAAGAGTGCATGCTTTTCGTAATACCCTTTTATATGTTTAACTGTTCTCTTTATTAATCGTTACTCAATTTTGCATGATTTTTACATCAGTAGGTTTATATACCATGGTGCCTCTCGGTGGCGGGTTTTCCTATCCGAAAGGTGTCATTATTAAACTTAAGTAATTTTGCCCTACACAGGGCTGGTTTTTTGTCTCATCATTACACTTACAGAAGTTGATAATGTCAGAGACGTCCATATTTGATGTATTGCACGATTTCTTTTATCACACCAACATTATTGTGAGAAAGGCAGCTCTTGAGGTAGTATAATAATGTTTATAATTTTGTGAGAGTTCAAATTCTTTGATCTTGAAATAATTGAGTTATTATTTCATTGCTTGTAGGTTTATGTTCGTCGAGCATACATTTCTTATGACTTGACTTGCCTACAACACCAAGAACTTATGAATGGATTGTGCGTCGTGCAATTTCAGTTCTTGTTGCCATCATCACATCCCAACAGGTTGAGCGATTTTCTTTATATTTTCAACTCATATATTTTGCTTTTATGTTTGTATCAGACTTTAATTAAAAATTCCTGGACTAGAATTCCTCACAACAAAGCAACTGGTGGGAATGCTATTCATGGAGTAGACGAAAGTCCAGCAGTAGAACTGCCACTTCCTCTTGATCTGGAAAATTGCCAGAGAACTGGTGCAATGGCTGCCTTTACTAAATTTGAAGATTTTGCAATGTAAAAAAACTTGTTTCCTAAAGCTTTGGATATACTTGACATCTTTATAGTTAATAATTTTTATTGTAAAATAGCTACTTTGAACAACTAATGGATATGTTTGATATGACGCCACCTCCGGCACCTCGAGTCTCTGAGTCAGAAGGTCCAGGACCCCGTGATCGCTTGAACTCTAACAGTTTTAGTGTCAGCGAAATCGAAGTACAAAAGGTAAAAAGGATTTTTAATATATCTCGTGCCTTTTTATGTCCAGAATAGTTAGTTAATAGGAATGCTCAGATATATTGTTGTTAATCTTCAGTTTACAAAGTGGTACAGACCAATCAATTAATATTTCCATGAAATTAATTTTTAAATTATTTGCAGTTAATGGAGCCAATACATATTCTAAATGTTGCTCTCAAAGTTGACGAAGATGCAGAGGATGCTGCATTGAGTGCCACTTACGCCAAATTCTGCAAAGAACATCAAGATACACTTCTGGAAAACAGCATTCGTCGTGTTACTTTTGTGGCTCTTTTCAAGGTACTTTTTAGGTTCTTTTCTTATTGCAGTATAAGTAAATCAGTTAAATTCATTTATAATTGTTCGTTAATAGCACCAGTTCCCGAAATACTTCACCTATCGTGCACGAGACGAATTTGAAGAGGACCGTATATATCGACATTTGGAGCCAGCTCTCGCTTTTCAATTAGAAATTAATAGGATGAAAAATTATGATTTAGAAGCATTGACTACATCAAACCAAAAAATTTATTTATACTTGGGAAAAGCTAAGGTAGTCGACTTTTTATATTTCTTCTCAAGAGTCTTGTTTTGTTTCTTACGTGAATATTTCTTTCCATGAAAGGTTGCTAAAGGACAGGAAGTTACAGATTTCCGTTTTTTTGTCCGTTCCATCATTCGGCACTCTGATCTGATTACCAAAGAGGCTTCATTTGAGTATTTGCAGAATGAAGGGGAACGATTACTCCTTGAATCTATGGATGAATTGGAAGTGGCCTTTTCACATCCTTATGTAAGAATACTCGTAAACATCATTTTCTGATCACCATTCGTTGCCATTACACCCTTGCATTGTAGATTAGTTCATTTCACTCTTTAATAAAAACTTACTTATTAGTCTAGGCGAACAGATTGCAATCACATCTTCCTGAATTTTGTACCTAATGTCATTATGGATCCTGCTAAGGTATGCTTACCTCTATATAATGTGTTGTAATTTCTAAAAATTGGGTTTCAAATTCCCTCATTTGTTACCATAGCTAGAGGAAAGTGTTCGTTCAATGGTTCTGCGATATGGTCAGAGGCTTTGGAAATTGAGAGTATTGCAGGCCGAACTGAAGATGACCATTAGGTAAGTCTGTCATTTTTATTTACTTAATTACGCATCGACCATTATCGACATTATTCCTACTTGTATATTGTTTTCAGGTTAACACCAGGTGGCAAATCAATACCTATCCGTTTGTTTTTGGCCAATGAAAGTGGTTATTACTTGGATATTTGTTTGTACAAAGAAGTCACGGATCCAAAAACAGGCATTGTTAGTGAATGTTTTTATGTATTTTATATAAAACTTATACAAGTATTTTCGAATATCACCATTCAAATGTCCGTTTTATTTTAGATCAAATTTGAGGCGTGGGGTGCCAAACAGGGTCCATTTCATTGTCTTCCAATAAGTTCACCCTATGTTACCAAAGACTATTTGCAGCAAAAACGCTTTCAAGCTCAATCCAATGGCACTACATATGTGTATGATTTTCCAGAGATGTTCAAGCAGGTAAAAACATTTACAAAAATGTCTATTAAATATTACAAATATCTCGTTATGATGGATTTGGTAGTGATCCTAGAATCATCTAGATTTTTATCTGTCTTTTAATAACCTCATCGTTTGGTTTTAGGCACTGTTGAAACTTTGGGCAGAATACAAAAGAGGTCGTCCTCACATTGACGTTCCTGCTCAGGTGATATCATGTGTTGAGTTGGTACTTGATGCCGATAACCAAATAGTGGAACAAAAAAGGATGCCAGGAGAGAATGACGTATGTCGTACTTCATTTGTCTTGCGGAAACGCTCAGTCGATCACTTTTGACATGGGGTTTTCCTTTACAGAATGGGATGGTTGCATGGAGGATGACATTGCACACACCAGAATATGTTGGAGGACGAGACATTATTGTTATCAGCAATGATCTTACCTTTCAAATCGGTTCCTTTAGCCCTACGGAGGATTATTTATTTTTGGTATATAGCAAATTCTGTTATCTGTCTTTCTCTTCATATTTATTTGTTGCGAGGGCTGAGGATTTTGACGTTTAAAATGTTTTTATTTATTTTGTTCACTTTGAAATTTAGCGCTCTTCAGAGCTGGCCAGATCATTGGGCATTCCACGTATTTATTTATCGGCTAATAGCGGGGCACGTATTGGTTTGGCGGAAGAGATCAAGCATCTTTTCCAGATTGCATGGGAGGATAACAATGAACCTGATTTGGTAGGGTCATACGTCAGCTATGTGCTATATATTTTTGTGTCATTTGCTCTAGAAATGTATTGAATTTCCATCATCTTCTTTTAGGGCTACAGGTATATCTTTCTTTCTCCTGAAAATTACAAGAAAATAAGTACAATGAATTGCGTTCGGACCGAACTTATTGAAGATGATGGTGAATCTCGGTATAGAATTACTGCTATCATAGGTTAGTTTTGTTGCCGTTTTAATTTGGATTCAAGAAATGTATTGTTTAGCGTCATATGAATGTTAATCGTTTTTCATAGGAAAAGTCGATGGTTTCGGTGTTGACAACCTACGGACGTGTGCTATGATTGCTGGTGAAACCAGTCAAGCATACGAAGAAATTCCCACCATTAGCTTGGTTCGATGATTTTTCAGTTTCTGATCAAAAACATGTGTGACAATATATGAAATTTTTAAACCTCAATTTATGTCCTCAAATACTAGGTCTCCTGTCGATCTGTCGGTATTGGAGCATATCTGGTACGATTAGGACAGCGTGTCGTACAAGTTGAAAATTCCCACATCCTTTTAACTGGAGCCGGGGCCTTAAATAAGGTTCGAAACGATAATCGAATTATGTTTCCGCAAATCTTAATTGCTTGGTCATGTGTAGTTTTTACCTAATCGACTGTTTTTTTGCACTTAATTATTACAGCTGTTGGGCAGGGAAGTTTATACATCAAATAATCAACTGGGAGGCATTCAGATCATGTACCCAAATGGTGTAACCCATAACACTGCTGTTGATGATTTGGAAGGGGTTTACATCATGTTGAAGTGGCTATCTTACATACCAAAAGTAATGGAGTTCAAAATGTACCTTTAGTATTAATTTATTCCTATTTCTAAGCTTCATGTCTTTTATTCGAACAGGCTAAAGGATTGCAATTGCCCATGATTGATACCTTAGATCCAATTGACAGGGAGGTACAATATGTGCCAACAAAAGCGCCGTACGATCCCAGATGGTTATTAGCAGGTCGTCCGAGTCCTAGTAAGATTTGTTATTTATGGGATGCCTATGTGGCATCGTCAAACTTTCTTGGAATACTCTTCTCAACACAAGCATCCTGTTCATTCGCGTAATTATTTGTTTTGCTCTTAGGTAATCCCGATCTATGGGAAAGTGGATTCTTTGATAGAGACTCGTTCACGGAAATTCTGAAACTCTGGGCTCCCACGGTCGTCACCGGGCGAGCTAGGATTGGAGGCATCCCAATTGGTGTCATCGCTGTTGAAACTCGTACAGTTGAGATCACTATACCTGCTGATCCTGCAAATTTGGACTCTGAAACTAAGGTAATTTCGTCGAACCTTAGGCGCATGTGTATGTTTAAAGATAGCTGGTAAATTGTGCTGCTATATTCGCAGTTAATATCACAAGCTGGGCAAGTGTGGTTTCCTGATTCTGCCTACAAGACAGCACAAGCTATTCGAGATTTCAACAGAGAAGGCTTACCCCTCATGGTTTTTGCAAATTGGCGTGGATTTTCGGGTGGAATGAAGGGTTGGTCATTCTAAATTTATCTTATTTGATAACCATTCGCTCCACTAAATTAGAATTTTCGTTTAACTAGAAGCTATTAGCTGTCATAGTTTTGTTTGTTATAAATTTAATAGATATGTATGACCAAATGCTAAAGTTTGGCTCATACATTGTCGATGCTGTGCACGAGTATCGCCAACCCATGTTGGTTTATATTCCCCCATATGCGGAGCTACGAGGTGGCGCTTGGGTTGTTGTTGATCCAACAATCAATCTGCAGTATACAGAAATGTATGCAGACCCGAATTGCAGGTATGTGAATTTGTGTTATTTGCTAGTATTAATGTCATTTATAAAGATTATTTTACTTTAAATTCTTACTAAATTCTGAAAATAAAAAATTGCAAAATTAAAATTAGTAAATGTCGCGTAAAATGAAACTGATAATCAAGTTAACTGTGATGGAAATTCTGAGGATAAAAAGACTGGAGATATAGTTTTATTAAAACTAAAACTTCGATTAAATAGGGGTGGAGTGCTGGAACCAGAAGGAACAGTAGAAATTAAATATCGCACGCGGGATCTTTTGAAAACGATGCATCGGCTGGATCCAGAATGTCTGAAATTGCAGGCATCATTGAACAACCCTGATTTAACCGCTGCAAGTAAAGCAGAACTCGAACAAAAATTACAAAAACGCGAGCAGCAGCTACTTCCGATTTATCATCAAGTTGCCTTATATTTTGCTGATCTTCATGACACAGCTGTAAGAATGCAAGAAAAAGGCGTCATTCAAGTAAAACCTTTTATATATATATTTAATATACTTTGGCCCTTTTATTCTTGAGCTTGAGCTCTAATATATATGCTTTCACTTCAGGACATTGTTCCATGGCGTCAGTCAAGAAAGTTTTTCTTTTGGAGATTACGACGTTTACTACTCCAGGATCAAGTAACACGCCGGATTTTAAAGGTCAAACCAAGTCTTAACCATGGTCAAATCTCATCCATGCTTCGACGATGGTTTGTGGAGGAGAAGGGAGAAGTAGAGGTAAATCCTATTCTGGAAATTAAATGTGAAGGGCTGATTGTCCTGGGAAATGGATGGGAATAATTTGGTTCTGGAATCTTCCACATTTCTAGTGAATAATAGAAACTGATTATGTATTTTGCATGACCCATGGGTATTCATCAAATTGTCACTTTTCAAACACATTCTTACTAATTTTATTTGTATCATTATTTTTTGGATAATTGAGTTGCACCACCTTATTTTTGTAGGGTTATCAATGGGATGACAACCAAGCAATGGTAGAATGGCTAATGGAACAAGTAGATGAGAACAATCAGCATTCCACAGTTTCTGACAACATAAGATGCATTTGTCGCGATGTAATGATTACTAACGTTAAAAGGTAATGTTCACTTGCTTTGATCAACAAATTATAGGGTTGGTAGTTGCATGGGTTGAATGACCCAATGTTTAGCTGGCTGGCACTAGTTTTTTAACTTCAATGTTGATTTGAACTTAATGTTTGTCAACATTTGAGAGAGGATACTATATGAGTGATATGACCAATATGAGTGATATCCTACTGTTTTATGTAGTAAATTGAGTAATTTTTATTGGTATTAATTTGGATGTGTGCTAATTCCAAATAACAATGCATGACACACACATTTTCTTGGCACACACTTTTTACTGTATTGCTATAAATTGATTCTAAGATCTGAAGGGGTTGTTTGTATAGGGAATAAGTTGTGATATCTTAAAATAAAGCAACTAAGAGAATTTTGATATTACAAAAGGGTTGCATGTAGAATGCTGGATGGGTTGTAAAGTTCAATGCTATATTTAAATTTAATTTCTGTTATATATTTGTATTCTATAGTTTGTTGCAGGAGCATCCAGAAGTGGCTATGGACACCATTTTGCATATAGCGCAGCACGTGCCACCATCTCAATCAGCCGAAATAATCAGAACTTTGTCAACACTAGAAAATAACGAGTGATCTTCAACTTCAAAGTATTCCTGCCTGTTATTACTGCACATGTGCAAAATATCAATTGGTAATCTCACTTATCTCCAAGTAATCAAAATCTCGAATGTTTGGTCATGTGTCTGCTCCTGATACCATCAGTTAATATAACGTAGTTCAAGTCACTGAGGTATTTGTAAATTAGGTGAACAACCTTGCAGCTTTTAAAGATTGGTAAATTGTGGCGGTTTTATAATGGCAATGTAGGTAAGTCTGCCCACAAGCAAGCCATTCCATTTTAGCACTTGTAAGATTTATTAGTCTATTTAATAATTGAAGCACGTGTATTTGATGACTTAAATTAAGCGTTTGAACAACAATTTGAATGCCTCCATTTAATGTGGCAATAGTGAAAGAAAATGGCATTCTTTCAAAGCAGAATGTTGTGGCATGCTGAGACCCTACCCAATTTTTAACTAATTAAAAGTATCCGTGATGCTTTGAAAAGCACACCAACATGTAATTGTTATTATTATGCATAAAACTAATAGGCGCTTTTGTATACTTTGTTGGAATTATCATCTCCCAACAATTGTAGAACGATTACTTTTCTTTTTGGAAAGAAGTCGAAATTTGCATTCCTCGAATTTGCAAATCGTTATATTTTGGTGCTTGTAGAATTGCCTACCACCAAAGGAAATATTGCTAATATAAGAGGTATAGCTGATTTTTATTTATATGGCCAATTAGGCATTAGCAAAGTAATCTCCAGTTAAGTTTTCTGAGGATTTTAAGAACATAGTGTTTTGTGAATAATCCGTTTTTTGTAATTGGACTGCGTTATTTAAATTTTAACATGTTAACATAGTCATTATAACAAGAGTAATTTATGTTTGTACAAAAAAGGCAGCTTTTTGGAAGGAAAAAGTAACCTTACTGTCATGAACATATTTCAATATTAAATTCAATGAAAACAAGTTGGTTTTTTTTAACAATTTTTTAATTACGTTATCCTAAGATAATTGTTGTTCTTGAAACAATTTTCTTCCAGTACTACCTAATTTTTTTCCAACTCTTGTTCTAAACTCCAACTAATTGAGCAGAGATATTTGTATCAAATTACTGCCATGAGCAAGTATCTGGTTATTGTTGTAATGTCACCATCCACCCACTTCTTTTACCTTAAAATACCGCATTACGTCATGACGTCATATCAAGAGAAAGTGGCTGATCCAATAAATAGTAAATGTATTTTGTTAGCACAAGAAATTATCTTCTGCAAACATACAGTATGTACTGTATTTCTATGCCAGCTAGTCAAAACTTCCTGAAATGAGATAATATTGAATGACGGATACAAAATTATACAATGCATGCAAGGATGGTGCACAATAGTTTTTCGATTGAAATGATGGTCAGGACGCGAGAATGAAAAAAGATTTTAAAAAATTTCCCAAAGTGTTATTACAAAAAAAAATGCGGAGCGCATGCTGGTAGTTTTCATTCTCCGCCAATACACTCCTCATACATGTACATGACAAGACTGGGTACATGATGCATAGCGTACTGAGGCGTTAATGACCTGCAATTTAAATCAAGGTTAATAACTGGTGTCAAGCATGATGAATGACATGCATCAGACCTTTTGGCGGTACATGAGAAAATTTATTCATGTGATTTCTTTAAAACAAAACTCAATTTTAAACAAAAAATCTTTGCGTGTCTAGACTTGTCACATCAATTCCCAGCAGCCATTCATGCATTTTCTTAAAATGGTTATTTTAAAAAATGTAATATTATGATCCGTACAGGAATCATTGAAAAATTTAAGTAGTGATAAATATGGAAAATTTAAAAATTTTCTTTATTCACACTTTCTGAGCATTCGGTTAATGATTTTGGTACAGTAATTCATGTATTTGCCATAAAATGCCAAAAATCAAATAAAAATGATCAAAAATTTTATTTTTTGTCAGATATATAGCCATTGAAACTTTATCATCTGTCAGACTGAAAAGCACGTATAATTTCAGAGCAAATTAATTGCATTATTGGTTCCCTAAAATGTGTGCTTTGCCAAAAATAACAAAATCGCGCCTGACAATTTATTCAATTCAATACCCTATAATTAAAAAGTGAATACCGTGTGATTGTCACCATCGTCATTGTAAAATTAAATTCCAGCGTCTGATGGCTAGCATCATTTAATTGGCAAATCTATCAACATTATTGTACAATTAGTCAGAAGAGCGTTCAGCATTATTTTCTGAAAATTATTAATTTTGATTAAAAAATAAATAAAACTCCATTTTATACTAAAGGAAATTTCGCATGTCTAAACTTGTTGCTGTAAATACATGGCAGCCATTCATGCATTTGCGTATTGCTATTTTTGCTGTCTTGCTTCGCAAATATGCTATAGAAAGCTGGAGATGATGCCTGAATTTTCGAACTACAAAAGGAAAATAAAATGAAAGAAAACTACCGTTAATACAATTTTTTTGCGAATAATCGTTTTCATACGAAATGCAGCATAATAACATCCTTTAACAGGAGCGCCATAACCTCCCTACCGGTAGAATTGGCCGGTTGGAAATTGGAAGGCCGCTCGCATTCAGCTAGTGGCCATGTTCGTTTACCTGTCGCTTTAGGCATTGCCATTTTGGCAACCCTAGTCATGTAACCTTTTGTTTTTCAATTCCGATCGCCGTAATGTATTCACGAATGTTTTAAGCGTGCCATGGCTAGTTTAAGTGTCGCTTTCGCTGTGATAAGTAGTCGGAAATTGTGATCAACGGAGTAGGAAGACAGTTGGCACAATGGATAGGTCAGTGACGCGTTCGCCTGGTTTGGGAAAGATTTCAAATCGTTATAGCATCTCTGATCGACCGTCTGTGTGAATTGAATTTGGGAAACCGTCTTCCCGTTATGCAACGTGAAAGCGAAAGTATTAATATTCGGCGTTGTTTTTCGTTTCTCCCAAAAAAGCATGCCGTCCGCTATGGAATCGGATTTCTTTTCTACAGATTTCTATTCCAACATCTCTAGAAGGTGAAAGTGACTATGGACGTATTTTGGTTACTATGAATCACGTAAGAAGATTTTCACCGAAAGTAAATCCGTGAAAGTGACATCTGCAGCGAGGATTTATTTCAATTTCATTCAACTGTTTAAAACGGCAAACGAGATTTAAATTGCACCTTCTTCTGCAGGAATTTATTGAATTCCGATGCACTTGGTGCGAGTCCTGTGTGCGTCATCCCATTGAACAAACGTGCAGTGAATATGTGGATATGGACAAGTATGAGTGTCAGAAACATTTTTTGGATGTGAGGACATAAATCGTGAATGACTAAGCCTTAGGTGTGCAGCTTTCTTTCATCTTGAACAAGGAGTGACACATGATCAGCATGGATGAATGGATGCTGAACGATGTCCTGGAATGCTCTGTCTGTCTGGAACAATTGGACAGTACGAGTAAAGTGCTTCCCTGCCAACATACGTTCTGCAAACGATGTCTGGAAGAAATTGTGAGCTCCAGAAAGGAGTTGAGATGCCCCGAGTGCCGCGTTCTGGTGGATATAAAAGTGGACGAATTGCCGTGCAATATCCTGCTCATTCGAATATTGGAAGGAATGAAAAATGCTCCTCGCAATAAAAGTATCCAGACTAGTAGCGCTGACCTCTTGGATTTACATCGTGGTAGGCCGCAGCCACCTATCCCTCATCACTCAATATCGAAGCCTGGATCCACCGATAATTATATCCCTTCACCACCGAAGCAGGTTAGTGCCTGTCTATTTCCACAAGCAATAGTATTCATAATGTCACGAATAGCTCGACTGTAGAGCAAATCATATTAGTTACATGTATACACTGCTCATTGACCCAACCTTGGGGGGGGGTAACAAATTATGTAACCCTGGTTTTTGACCCCCTCCCCCAATTGTTACGGCACACAATTATATGAAAGGGGGGGGGGGGAATTCGGAATTTGGAATTTTAAGTAATTCGGAGAAACTTTCCTTTTGATGGCGCTGTTCATATTGTTAAAAAATTGGGTGTCATAGGTGACAGGATATAACATAGGCCTACTCATAGCCTGCTACTAATACATAAAGAATGAAGGAACTGTCCCTGGGAGGAGGTCAGTCCAGCTGGTGAAAGTCCCAAGATGATTTCATTACTTAAAACCCCCTTTAAAAGATACATTTTTCTAATTAAAATAGGGTCAGGGGATTTCCTAGCTATTAATTATAATTTCAATCCAGAAGGTATTTCATACATCGTTTGTGGCATTAAAAATCCAAATATATAAAGTGCAATACTATTTTGATGTTGTGTGACTAGGGCCTACCTATGTTATTCAAATTTAATAGTAATCGTCATAGTCAATCGCTATAGGCCCTATTGACTAAAAACATTATTTATGTTAAAGGACAATTACTTTTTACTTTATATTGGTTGATGGGAAAACTGTGCCTAAAGTTAAAAGGAAAACAAAATTTGTAACCTGGAAAACCTGTTAAAAAATACTGAACTCATGTAATTTCATTTTTCCACATTTTTACCCCACCCTCCTCCTAGTAACATGTTGTAGCAAATTTCGATCACTGCCTTTACACTATTTAGGTTTTTCACTTTTTCATTTATACTAGATGTCTCATGTTGAAAACTGACGTGAAAAGACCATTAGCTGATGATGATTTTTGTTATATGTACATGTAGCCAATGTGCGCAAGGTGCGGCGTTCTCGAAATCAATTTCCTTATCACTAAATTGATTCTTGGAACTCTTTTGTTGGTAGCATGATTAGCTTCCTTAGAAATTCCAAGGCAAATTCGCACAGAAACATGTTCTTTTTTAAATTGAGATCTGCTAGGCTACAAGTATTAGATTGTGAAGCTTTGCACAGAAAAATGCTTAGGCCAACTGCATCCCTGAAGAATTAGTCATTGTTCTGACCTCTGATTACATGTATATTATAATGTCTTGACGTATGAAGGACTATGCCGAGTTTTATATTATCTAGTCGATAACGATGTAGGCTGTTTAACTTTGTTATGCTTAGACAGGGCAAAACGAAGTAGTACAACATTTGCACATGGTTTACAATGTCAACACTGCCGTACGTCAACGCCAAAGAGATTTTACTTCCAGGTGAAATTATCACATTAAATTATAAGGTGAATAAAACCATAAGCACACATCAGTTTCTGCTGATGTTGCAAAAGACTATGACCAAAAAGCTTTGGAAAAAAATCTCTGTTCATATTTGACCAGGTGTGGTCATGACAGGGTTCCCACTTTCTGGAAAGTCATGGAATGTCAGGGAAATAAGTGTCAGGTAATGTCAAGGAACTCGTGAAAATGTAAGGGAAATTGAGACAGTTTGCATCAGCCAATTGATTAGTCATCATCTTGTGTAACAATTTGGGATAAAATCTGTCATTTTTCTTAGTTTAAAAAAAAATCCTATGTAAAATGCCTGGGAAATGACTGAAAAGTTGTCAGGGAAATCGATTTAAGATTTTCAGTGGGAACCCTGCATGAATATTAGGCTATGGAGGCCTATTGTTTGGCTAAAATTAATAATCAGTGCCATATTTTTAACTTTGATGATGTGAGTGATATAGTAGAGAATAGTGGTCTATTAATAACAATTTGGGTCCTACATAGTGGTAGGCCAACTCTTTCTTGTTGTTTTCCATCTGTTTTACGGAACTTAATTATGAAATAGGCTACATGTAGCTAGTTAATCTTGCCTAGCCATTTCCTGCTTTGGAGACCTATGGGTCTGGAATTAACAAATTGTATAATGGTATGCAGCGTTGTAAATAATTAGATTATGTAATGTGAACTGAAGCTTTCCATGCCACATGATGTTTTCTTGAAGAATACTAAGTGCTCTGCGAGTCTGCATATGATTAACTAATATCTTTTTATTGTTTCACCGCGCATAGCCAAGCAGCCAAGTACAACCATGTGCCAGAGCTCTTTATCCGTACGAAGCCAAAGAACCAGGGTATGTGTGAGAATTTTAGCTATTCCTATGCTAGGCACGAGTATGCCTGATACTCGACAAACATTGCATAAAGAAATGTCGAATTACCCTAATAAAGTTGCCTTTAGCTGACTTGACAAGGACAATTTGCCGGTCGTCAGCCTACAGTGCTGTCTAGAGCACACAATTCAAATGTTTCTTGAAGTTGCATGAATTTGAGTAGACATTTAATGCAGCTAGAATGAACTTAACTGCACGACTTTTTTTCTCCAGGGATTTGTCTTTCCAAAAGGGTGATGTTATCATTCTTAGAAAGAAAATTGACCAGAACTGGTTCCACGGCGAATTAGCTGGTAAATTTGGATTCTTCCCTGCTAGCTACATCCAAGTGATCACTCCTCTTCCCACCCATTTATGCAAGGCACTATATGATTTCATCATCAATGGCAACGATGAAAAGGACTGCCTTACATTCTCCAAGGTAAATATCGATGGCGTTGACCCTGTTTTGCAATATAGGTCTCAACGTTTTTGATGAAAATCAGACTACTTTCACAAAAATCTACTTGAAAGCGTGCCAAAAGTCTTTGGCGCACATACCACGCTTAATATCAACAGCAGATGTGCAAAACAGGAAATGGTGCCTGGGACGGACATACTACTGTGAAAATGCTTTTTATTTTCAAATGGGGATTTAGCATTTATAATGCGCTAATTTACATTATACGAGTAAAATGTGATGTTCCTCGAATGGAAAATATACTTGTATAATGGATAAATATTTTTGAAAGAAGTTAAAACGTGGTAATGGTAGTTAGGTGTTGGCACATGTACCATCTTCATAGGCTACTTCATTATTTGAGAAATTTAACCGATGATAGAAAGGTTGAATAAACATTAATAAATCTATTGATTTAATTTATTTAACATCCTGCACCCACTATGCCTTCCTAATCATGTTTTCCTCTAAAATCTTGCTGTCGTTACAATTACAAGTATATAAGCAGTGAGATTGATAAGTGAACCTATTCATCTTACCTAAACTTCATACCATGAAATGAGGCAAGTTGTGAAAATACTGAAGTAAAGGGAGGCAAACGCGAACACTGTTAGAGCTAAATAAATGCACAATGACCAAGTGAGCACATACACTGTACAAATTCTACAACTATGGGTAATTTATGGTACTTTTACTTGGTTATTAGTTATAGAATCATTTTACTAGTCTGTTGTTTGAAAGTGGAGTTCATCTTTTGGCAAAAACGTATCTCACAATTAATGTGGACAGTTATATAGGATTGTTTTAACAGAACAATCAATGCTTGGTGTGGCTTTTCGAAATGCTTATTAAAATAAAATACACTCACTATCTTCACTACTGGCGTTCGATGTTCTATCTGCAGTATTTTACGTCAATAAAAGATGGCAATTTGAAACATAATCATATTATGGTTTGAAACTTAACAAGAATTTTGGTCATTTTTATAAATAGCTAGAAACTATTAAATCTTCCATTGATGAAATAAATGCACTTGTGCATGCATTTTTATTGTTTTAAGTGATTGCATAATTAAGTCAACAAGTAAGCCATATTATTTAAATAATGTGTTAAAATAATTGACCAGCAGTGCCTCATAGTAATAACGACTAGCTTTATTCTTGATAATTTTTTCACATGCAAGTACATTATAAGCTTACAGGTGTACTGTAAGTATGTTTACAACTCTGACATTATTTATTGACACTTTTAGGGAGATGTAATAACTGTTATCCGACGAGTAGACGAGAACTGGGCTGAAGGAAGACTTGGAGAAAGAATTGGCATATTTCCAATCTCTTTTGTAGAGGTAAAGGTCTATTTGTAGCCAAGTTTTCATTGAGTTTCAATATTTTCAGTGATTGTACAAACATACACATGTATAAATTTCACAATCATGAGGTGGTGCAGCAGTTTTTCTATGCTCTGTCTAATGATGAGCTACAGTGGTTTGTGGCCAAATAAACGTTTGTCTCCATTTGCTGAAATTTTTATAAAAATATGGCATTGTGTTTTTGCATTAAAGTTTAGCATTATTATGCAAAATTGTGTTAGCACAATTTCTAAAGTGGATTTGTAATACATTAAGATTGACCATTTGATTCGTTGGTTGGTTTTCGAAATGTCCCTGAACTTATCATTTTTCACCTCAAATGATTATGTCAGCGTTTCATTGTTAAATTTTGATGTTGGAATACATGTATATGCACTGCACTGGCAGTTGTGAAATTCTGTTCTTATTTACTGATCTCTCACTATGAACATGCAATTCATTGTATATGTGATTACAGATGAACAGTGCTGCCAAGTCTCTGATGAAGTTGTCAACAAAGTAAGCATTTTTATTCCACATTGGTTATTTAACTTTCACATCTAGGCAGTCTGTTTCCTACCTTGTTGTGCATGTCATTTTTGGTTTTTTGCATTATTGGAATTGTTTCCATTTCATACTTAGCGTTCAGAGTGGACCGTCACGAGTTGCTCCGCCCACTCCGAGCAGTGATTCTGATACCACGCCTCTCATCACATCTTCAAATGCTGGTAATCGTCTGACACGTCAAAGTTTGTGTTAGATCGAAGTTGTACTGTTTTTAAAACATCCTCCTTCTTACGTGATTTTATTGAATTTTTTTTTCTCCAAATATTCATATCCATCTCCCAAACATTGATTTTACTGCTGCATTAAATCTAATAGCATTGTGCATTATTAATACTTCTGCGTGTAACTTGTTGTTTTAAAGGTGGTCGGCTCGTAAACCATCCATGCGTCTCTTCCTCCTCATCTTCGTCAACATCATCCACATCAACGTCGTCCTCATCTAGTTCAAGTTCCTCAACGTCGTCTCCTACTTCACCGCCGGCTTCAGTTACTCAGTTGACCCATCCACTCCCTCCACCACCTACACATTACCACCATCACAATAACTCGCAGCAACAGCATCATCATCATCATAGTCCACTCTATCAAGCTAATCTACAACAACAGCGAGAAAAGCGTCATTCGTTTGTGGGGATGCACCACAGTCGTCCTGCACCTCCTCTCCCCTCATCCAATCGTCATTCTCTGGAACTCGTAAGCTCTTCACAGGTACCAAACCTAGGATTAACTTCAGCTCATGCAATTCCACCTGCTATGTCTAGTGTTCCTCTCATACCGGTTCCAGTTGTTCATCCCAGGCACAAGCACAGTTCTCAGGTATGAATGAAATAATCAGTTGTGATTTTGTTTGTATCAGCTTTCTCTCTGTCAGTTTGAAACAACAAAATCATTTATATTTGGAAAGCATTCAAGACGTATAGCTGCCATTTATTATTAGTAACGGTTTTGCGTTGATTGTTTAGGAAATGCCACCTGCTCCATCGAGCATTCCTCTCATACCGGTTCCCATTGTACAACCCAGGCACAAGCATGGTTCTCAGGTGAATCTAACTGTTTATACATGTAAAGGTGTTTATTGCGGTGACTCATTGGCTGTTATTTTTGATTAGGTGTCATCGGATGTTGCTCATTTGTCATTGGGCAAAAGCTCTCAAGATACCAGTGGATGCTCGTCAACCCCAAATTTATCACTGGCAACAGACAGTGGTGGACCACCTACTCACGTTTCAGTTCCTATATTGTAAGTAGGGTTTTATGTTTAAATGTAGATAAATTTCCATTCAGTCTAATTTGATAGTTTTAATACATCGTGGAATTTTATTACACATATGCTTAAATGTTGCTGGGGGACACCCCTTGTCTTTCTTGCATGAATGTTCAGTGTTACTCATTATCCGTTCAAGTGTCTTTGGCTTCTTCAATGCCAACAGCAGTTTTTGTTTAAATTATTTGCAAATTTTGGCAGAACGTCTGTGTACAACCCAAGGTTGAATGTACGTTTGT
Organism: Kryphioiulus occultus; assembly: GCA_034687865.1. Classification (NCBI taxonomy): domain Eukaryota; kingdom Metazoa; phylum Arthropoda; class Diplopoda; order Julida; family Julidae; genus Kryphioiulus; species Kryphioiulus occultus. The sequence continues at coordinate 79,059 of JAQGAF010000038.1, read as the reverse complement.
CATTTGATCGTGTGATATGTTGCTACTGTTCTCTTTTTCCTCCCAGCTATTTGGCTTTATATCCGTACAAGCCTCAAAAAGAGGATGAGTTAGAACTGCGTAAAGGGGAATTGTATACCGTGAGTGAGAAGTGTCAGGACGGATGGTTCAAAGGAACCTCACTTCGAACTGGGAGTAGTGGCGTCTTCCCTGGCAACTATGTGCAGGCTGCAAAGTAAGACATGCCTCAAAGTTGTTTATTTTTTTTAGTCTGTTCTGATGTCCGTCGCTTCTAACTGTTGTTGACTTTGCTAAGTAATGTCCCTTCTAACTCATTTACTCATGCTATGTTTTCCTGTGAATTCTAGTCTCGTTAACAGCAAAAATGTTTTGACAAAGTGCCTTGCAATTACTTACAGACTAATAGCTAATATTTACATTTCCGTCTTGTCCTGCATGCAATTTGATCCCAGTTTACCTACTTTTCTGTAATTGCGATTTCCATCTGTAACTAAATGTTCAGGCTCCACCGTAACTTGATCTGGCTGGTCGGTTTGTGCAAATTCCAGAAATGAAGCATAGCCGATCTTTGAATTACTATGGAACTTGCTGTGACGCGTTTTATATGCAAGTTAGGTGGCATTTGACCCTTTCACATCTTTGGATAAAGAAAGTTTATTCCGATTTTATTTCAGTAGGCCCTAAGAGAATTGAATAAATTTTAACAGCTCGGACGAAATATGCACACACCGCCTACTGCATAGAAAGAGGGTTGAAGTTAAAATTGGCTTAGCAGTTCTGAGGCAAATGAGTGAAATCAGAGGCCTTTTTTGTTCTCAAGAAAAACTTTCTTCCATGTTCTCTGTAGATCATCTTTGCTTCAAGCTCATTTCCGACAAACTTCCTCTTCCCTGGCAAGCGTAAGACCCACTTCTTCCCGCACTGGTACTCTGCCTCTCTCTTCACCCACCCGCAGTTCAGGGCGGTCCCACTCCTCCATGGGTTCAAATGGGCGTTCGGGTGATAACTTGAGTCGAGCTCGCGCCGCAGCGGCTGTTGTTTCTGAGCGCACGCAAGGTTTCCTTGATTGGGCCCGAAGCGTCACAGCCTTAGCAGTTCCACCCAAACCACCTCATCCTCACTCTCCGAGATTTCAATCTCACACTTCGCCAAGGCAGTCTGGGCATAGGTACTTTCTTGTCTTTTTCGTTGTTTTCTCATCCATTCTTATGAGCTCCTTTGATCTTTGGTGCTTCACTATATGGCTAATCAAAATGCATGGTTGTCATCAATTGCCCGACTTGCTCAAGATTTAAATTCGAGATTGCATCCACTGGATTGATGTGTTCGGTTTGTCAGAATTTTCTTGACTATAATTTGTGAACTCGTTTCATGCAGCCGCACAACTGTCAGCTAGTTTGCAACATTCGATGATTTATTTCGCAATGGAATGGGGAAAGCATAACTGTGTGTGCCATATACACATGTATGCTTGATTAAAAAGTTCATTGAATGATTCAAACTAGTATGCACCAAAATGCGGATTCTTTTTTTTCCTTGTCACTCAGTCACAATTGCGACATATTAGATTCTTCACAATAGCTTGTTCGTTCTTAGTGTTTTTCATGCTTGACTAATAATAATCTAATTTTAGACACAGTATGTTGCATTTCAGTCATGAATATTGGTATCTGTCGTTGTTTTCTTGCCTTTCTCTTGCGCTGTTGTCATTATTTTTGAACAACTGCATGGTCTAAATTGGTCATGGAAAATGAATGTCGTGCCATTACCTTAGGGTGGACGCTTCGACCTGCCCAAACCTAAAGTAGTTTTAATTTATGTTTTTAGGCCATGGGGGCGCTTCAACAGTTTAGTTTGTTAGCAAAACCTATCTGTCAATGCTTAGCTAGCAATTTACATGGCTAGCTGCAGACATTTCAAGAGAAAAAATACTGAGTTCTGATGCCACTTGGCATGTACATAAGCCCTATAATAAGTAGATTCCTTAATGTATTTCACCATATTGCCATTCTAATATTGGTTGCAACAAAAACAACTGCATCTTAATATCGCTGAAAATGATTGTACAATTACATGTATTTAGATTCTCATGTGTTAGGTTGGCAGATAATCTGATAAGCGATTTTAAAACCCAACTATTGCCTGCATAAGCACTAAGTAAGATTTAAAGTGCATGCAACTTTAATTTTATGCAAGATAATTCCATGGGGTTATTTTGGTGCGAAAAATATTGAGCACTCCCACCCTCTAACACATCTTCAACTTTTTCATATTGGAAAGATTTTAATGAGTAATGTTCTGGCAATTCATAACAATGTTGTTACAGATCTGCAGCCCCTGAGCTTCCACCCAGGGTGGTCACTCAGGTTCTAGAGCCAGCAACTGCATCACCCACTGTTGGACTTGCCGTTCCCCAGCCTGCCATATCCCAGTCATGGCACGGGACGCCATCTACCCCGCCACAACCGGGTCCCCCACAGGCGGCCCAAATGTCTAGATCTGTGCTGTCTACAGCTACGGCCATAACTCCGCCAAATATTTCAATGAGCAGCTCCGTCGTTTCCTCCACAGCATCTCCAGCTTCCAGCTCTGGTCAGACGCATCGGTATGATAAAGTTCAAAAGGTTAGCCCGTTTTTGACGTGTGTTTCTTCCATTCTCGAAGCAAAGTTGTTTAGCCCAAAGTTCAACTCTTGTGTAATTTATGCTGATTGTGTAGATGGGAAAAAGGCACCGTAAAGGATCAGATAAAGTCAGTTTTGTGAAAATGCTCACAATAAAGAAAAAAGGCAAAATGCCCGTGCAATGTGCGTACTCTATGGACAATCCCGTCTTTGTTGATTGCACGCCAACGTCTAGTGCTCCATCAGTATCCGCAGCCACACCTCCGGCCAATCATGTCCGGTAAGCATCACCTTTTCTTTATGCTCTGTTTTCTTAGTTGCAAAGTGGTTTCCAATTGCGCTCATTAAAGCAAAAGACCTGATGTGAAATGCCCGTATTTGTAATTTGTAAATCCTATTTCAGATCGGAATCCTGTCCGAGTGATGTTGTCTTTACTTCCAATACACCTCAGTGTGGACACAGGAAATCGAATTCAATTGATGGCTCTACAGACGGAACCATCACAAGTGCCAATAATGGGAAAGTACGACCAAAACAACCAGCTCCTCTTGTGCGCGAAAGGTTTGTAAGATTTTTATCAGAATAATTTGTGGTATGCTCCTAGTAGGAAAGACTAATGAAGTTGTATCATCATGCTTTAGGTTTCGATGCATTGTGCCTTATCCACCAAATAGTGAATATGAACTGGAACTAAAGGTTGGCGATGTCATTTATGTTCATAAAAAAAGAGATGATGGTTGGTACAAAGGTACTCTCAATCGTACGGGAAAAACGGGACTATTTCCTGGAAGTTTTGTGGAAGGTTTTTAACAAAGAAGAAACGGGAGTAATATTGTGTGTCCAGCGTTGAGATATGTGAAATGGTATTACAGTTTGTAAATCTTAAAACGAACAACCCACGTTATAATTTTTTTAGTCTAATCAAAATTGTTAATTACATTAATTTTGTTATTTCAAATTTCATGTGATTTACAGTAGGTGGTGTAGTACATCTTTTGCAGTTGAAAATCTTTGCTACAGATCAGTCGAAATAGTTGTTGAAATTATTGTATAAGACGAGCAAATTGAAAAACGTGAATTATATGAAGAGCAATTCCTATAATGGATGGAACCGTTGATAGGTGATAGTAATCAGGAGGGTTCTTCAATTTTTTTTAAAATTTGTATTTGATTTTTTTGGTAATTAGAACCCTTGCTCGCTATGCAAAGTCACCATGAAAGTCACATTAGCTTGGTAATTTCATCATTACACAAAATTTGGTGAATTAGCAAGGAGTCAAGAAATGTGATGAAAATGCTCACATTTTTCTTTAGTGCCATAAAAAATGCAGCTTGCAAGTGACAGTTCAATTCCTGTTCAATACCACTTTTTTAATTTAAAATGGGTACATAGAATCAAAAAGTGTAAACTTCAGTTGATCAAATCACAATGCTCCAGTAATTCGAAGCATACGCTACTGTTTATCTTCAATGAGAATTATGGGAAATATTTTGATAGTTTTGTCAAAGAACTCGTAGAAATAATATTTTCGGCGTCTTTGGGGATCGCGTATTGATTCGAATTTCATCAGATTTGAATTCTAGGCATAATTCCGAAGACTTAGATACTACAATAATAGGCCTGAGTTAATAATCCGTGCTTACCCTAGGCACAAGAAGTGCATCAAAATCTATTACCTACAGCATATGTTTGGAAAAAAATGTTGGCGTTCTGTAAAATTTCATATAGCATTCATATGATCTTCTTAATTGGTATTGCCTCAACCAAAGATGGGAGTGATTATTAATTCGAGCCTAATAAATTCTGAAAATTCCAATAGTTGATGATTGCAGTAAATTTACCTTGCTTTGAAGTGATCAACTGAGTTTGACCTTTACAATTGTTGGGTATATGTTTCAAGGTATGGGTTATCATACTTTGACAGCAAGTATAGCCATACAAGCAATATTTTTCATTTTTTATTTTCTTTTTCTTCTGTTTTTACTTTGTTTATGCAGGGCCATGTTGTACTATGTTCAATCAAAAATGCGATTTAAGACTTAGAGAAAGTAGTTTGCAAGCAACTAGTTTGTGGTGAATATCGAGCACGATTCTAAGTAACTCTTGGGCACTTATTACGGTTGCAGCTAATCAAAAGAAGCGAGAAACGCACCCCGTGAGTGACGATGCTTTTCGTGACATAAAAAATATCTGGTATACTCAGTTTTCAGCATTTTTAAATTAGTTTTCTGTAAGCACATTTTTACTTCAGTAGTGAAGGAGTTTTCACCTTGATTTGTGTTAATTAATTAGGGAACCTGCAAAATTGATGCTAATATTTTTGAACTCTTCACTATTTCTTGAGAACTTGAATTGCAAGAGGGCATTATCTAGAGTGTCACTGCCAGACCCATTCTTGCCATGTACAAATTTGTGTTGTTCAAGCGTCTCTGCTGTGAAATTCGATATTACTTAATTTAAGGGATACTTGAGATGTTATTGGACTTGCAATTTGTGTGTGTAGATTTTCACTTTTTACAGCAAGTGGTTGTGGCGGTTGCGATAACATAACGTTGCATTTTTAATTAGCAACTCCATATTTATTTGCACTCCTGTACTTTTCTGATGGAGAGCATTGTGATTATGTTTGCAATTATTTGTACAAATGAAGTTGTTGTGTGAAATGTATTTCGCAGCTTTATTTCAGCTACTTAATTTTGATTTTATTGAATTGTTCATTAAATATGTAGACGCCAATTAAAAGGGAAACTTACCCACTTTCTGAACAATTACAAATTGTACATTGTAATATTCAAACTGAAAGCACAAATAAGCAATAATACACATTTTAAGCTACACGTTGGTAATTTCTGAAAACTTTGCCGAAAAATGGAAAATTATTTGCAAAATTGCAAATAACGTATTCCATAAATTGAACAAAGACTTGCAATTCATGATGGACATACATTATTTAGAAAGTGGGAATTTTCCATTTGAATTCTAAAGGCCAAACAGTTTTGTGGAAGTCTAACTTAGCTAAACCTTAGTATTTGAATATACAGATTCACATTTACGTAACACTCGAGCTACGTATTTGGGTAAACCACATTGTCTCTCACTGTAATACTTAAATTTTGGGAATAGATCTTAGCGATTTACATTTATTTTGCTATATACAGTATGCATTGACAGGTGCTGGCTCAATCACACTTTTACGAGTATCAGTCACTTACTTGAATTTCTCATCAATGCTTCATTTTTAATTTCTTTGTTATTATCATATACTAGCCACATATTTATTCACAATATTCTGTGAATTACATGTTTGGCATTAATTTTGCTGTACGTTGTTGTTCACTATTGGTGCAGCTTCCTGCCCAAATGTGCGTGTTAAAACAAAATCGGAAGATCCATGTGGATTTTGACTGATTTTCTAGAAAACTAAGGTTTATTTTTTATTTTACAGTTCATAAGACTTAGATGACAAATACTTTTTTAAGATGACCACAAGCAATCCCTGTTAATCGTTATACATTGGTATGATTTGTACAATGAGAATTATTCTTTCAGAATTAAAATACGAAATGATAATGGGTGATTGTCCATAATTTGTAATGGAAAATTACACGTTAGTTGCGCTGCATTTGCAATTTGTATTACGTTTGTTATTGTAAATTTGAAGGTGCTCTGTGGAGAGAGTGGAAAGGATTATTATTACCATATAAAACTTCAAATGATGAGTCATAAAAATCAAAGATTCTTTTGAAATTTTGATGTTTATTTCAATTTTTGATACTTTTATCCTAGTAATAGGTTTGAAATTTTCAAGAAAAAGGCGGCAAAAGAGTTCAAGATAAATTGACAGGATTTTTATCTGGCAACACAGTTCCTCGATCCAATTTCTATCATGGCTTCCTGTATGAGCAAATTCCTTTCTATTCATTTTCAAAGTCACAGTATTTCGAGCATAACTCTTGTTTCTCGGGGTAAGTAATTTTCAAAGAGATCTAATGCTTTAAAAATAGATACGTTTAAGTTTTAATTACGATAGGTTAAAAATCACATTGAAATCACGCAATATTGCCCTGTATGGTTTGACCGCCCTTCGATCGAGTACGTTCCTTTTTGAGTTCAAAGTTGACCTTTCAATAAAACTCCATTCATTCTAAGTAAAAGCCAGATGTTTATCGTGTTTGATAGCGAGCTCAGAAGTTAAGAAGAATCATTTTGAAGTTAAATATTATATAATGGCCAAGGTCTGTTTCATTTTGCTACGTTGACATGCCCCGGCAATTTTCTGCGCACACAAACTTTACTTGAACATTCATTTTCATTAGAGCGCCTCGTTCAGTTACTTGTAAATACATCAAGCTGCTCAAGATAGTCGCTTATATTAGGCTTAATTTAGAATCGTACGGTAGCACGTAATCCGAGCTTTTTTATCATGCTTCCCAAACACATCGTGCGCATTCGTTTTTATTATGCGAATCGAGAAACTTAAAAAAAAATTAACTTTGTCATGTTTCTATGATGGATTTTCAGCTAAATATACTGCGAGTCTAGGGTGGAGCTAAATTATACATGTACTACAGTGTTCATAATTAGCCGGCAGCAATTATTCTGAATAATCAACCTTTTCTGGTGGATGCTGCTGAAATTCACCAATGGCAACCATAAGCACTCATGCTTTTTTAACTCCAAATTACCCGGAAATAGCTTGTTTGGGATTATTTCAGAGGCTTCCCAAAAATCTCGATTTATTTTTCACAGATTGACGCCTGCAGTATGCTATAGCTATTATGCTTTATCCTGGCACGTAAACACGCCTCCATTTATCTCTGTATTGTATATAAAAGCTCAGCATACCTTCGACAATGTGTCCGATTACAAATGTTATCAGCAAAAATGCCAAAATATTATCGACTGACTAGCAGTAATCTCACTTGCTAGGCAATTGTTCATCTAGGTCTGTAAAATGAAGGACTTCTGAGCATTTGTCAGGTGGTTTTCGTAATTGCACAATTTTGTTTTGTTTTGTATTTTTCAGCTAATACCTCGACGTTTGAGAACATTTGGAGAAGAAGTCATGTGTGAGATGACTGATAGTGGTATTAGGAGACGACATCATGCAGCTAGATTGGACACATCTCTCAGCTGTCCTTGGAAGAATGCTATGCCAAATTGGCCTGCGCACAAATTAGATTTCATTTAATTACTGAATGCTCAACCAAGTGACTGACTGCAAAAATGAGTTGGTTCAGGCGGGATAGCCCATTTCGCTCCAGCTTACGGGGGAAGCTAAATTCCATCATGTCCCAGCCGCCACCAGTTGAACATGACGCCAAAGCCTGCTTTGAATCTTTTAAGAACCATTGGCAACAGGCGTGGGAAACCATGTGCCACAGTTATAATCTATCAGTTGGACTGCCTAGGGCTCAACTGGCTGACCAGATTAGTGGAGTGCTAAACCATTTGGACCAAATGCTGATGCTTTTGCTACACGATCTTCGACGGCCAGAAGAATCTATCGGTCCACTGCTGGACCTGGTGCTTACAGAGGACATCCTCAACAAATTGCTCACTTGGAGTCTGAAAACAGGGGAATTTGTCAACACTCTTAAACTAGAACAGTTAAAGTTGTACGAAATGCTCATCACCCAGTCGCAGCAAGAAGTACTTGTACATAAACCGATACTACAGCCACTGTTGAGGTTGTTGAGCACGTGTGGTGAATGTTCCCCGGTGGAAGTGGAAAAACGGCTTGTCATTCTCTTAAATCAACTCTGTGTTTCGCTTACGCGTAATACTACTTTGCTCGAGTTTTTCTTCAGTGCAAATTGCAATCAAGGATCAGCTAAGTAAGTAAAAACTTTATATAAACTATTATTGTTCCGAGAGAAACTAAAATCAGACATTTTTATAAAAGTGTCCATATCCAAAAACTATTTATCCAATCTTAACTAATTTTATTGACGATATGTGATGTTGTGAATTTTAAAATTGCCAGGTTTGTTAAATTCTTACTGCATTTTTGGTAAATGCATAAAAGCAATCATCTTGACCTTTTAATTCTTCATATGCCTATGTAAAATTGCGATTTGATATTGCCTCGTTGTGTAGCTTAATGCATGGTGAGAACTTGCATTGGGTCGATTATCAGCCCAGTTTTGATAACTACTAACATCACTTTTAATTTGTATATAATGGTATGAGCAAGACACATAAATTGAAGATTTCATGGAAGCTAGTTGTGAATTAAAATGACCTTAGCCTAATGTTATGTATGAAGGTTAAGAAGGGGAAGTTTTATGAAGGATCTAGCAATTTGTTTTGTTCTACTGTCAATTCGTTTTTAGTAATTTGCAATTCTCGTTATGTAAGAGTGCACCACAATATGGGTATCCTATATCCCAAAGTTTATGCACATTTGAGTAATTTTCTCCTTCTCTTTTTTAGTTTTCTTATTTTCTCCCTTCTCATCCCATTTGTTCACCGGGAAGGGGGAATTGGGCAGCAGGCACGAGATGCCCTTCTGCTTTGCATGTCACTCTCAAGGAAAAATGACAGCATTGGTGTCTACATTGCAGAACACTCTACTTTCTGTCCAGTAAGTTGAATTGGAATCTTAAGTTCCTTTGTCTCTCAGTATCACAGTTCACAATAGGCTAATATTTTGTTGACGTTTGCGATTTATTGGCTCGTGCATTTTTCATAAGCATTGTGCAGTTTATATTTCACATTAACTGTTTTGGATTCATTCAATGCTTCTTGGCACGTTGTTTGATTACTGTTGCACAAAAAAACTATTGAACGTTACCCATTAGGCTACTTGCATTGTCACTATTTTCTATGATCACTATGCAGATCAGTATCTAGAATTTACTTTAAGAGTCAGGTTGTGTCGATTGTCAATTCTGAAAAGGTCAGCATATTTTCGTAATACAAACTAATTATTTTTATTTTATTGATCCAAGGTGTTGGCAACTGGCTTGAGTGGGCTTTATTCAGTGTTGCCTCGTAAGCTTGCTCCAGTTACAGAAGATTGGCACCAATTCACGCCTGAGGATATTAATGAAATTGAAGAGCTGGCCGTTTTTTTAAATTCTTTAGAGTTTTGCAATGCTGTCATTCAGGTTAGACTTGGGTTTTCTGTGTGTGCATAATTGCCTGTATACTGTGCTCAAGGTCTAAGGATTTATGCTGCGTTTGTTTTAGGTCTCCCATCCATTAGTTCAGGAGCAACTTTTAGAGTTTTTGAATCATGGATTTTTATTACCCGTCCTTGTTCCTGCTCTACAGCCTACAGCTCAACAGGTCAGTCCCCAATGACACTTATATTTAAAAATACAAATAATCAATGACTAGAATAAAAAAAATTTAAAATAAAATTATTTTTTTTTACATTAGACATGCCTGCAGGAACTGTCCACAGCAACCGCATATTTGGATCTTTTTTTAAGAACAATAACTGAACCATCATTAATACAAGTGTTTCTAAAAATGCTTTTTAAAGACTCTTCAGAAGGCCAACCTGTAATTGAAACGCTCATTTTGAGGATTGCTAGTCAGCACCCTGTGCGTAGAAAAGAATTTCTCTCTTTTATCTTTGTTTTACATACATGTTTGCACGGTTATGTCCTTAGTTTTACATTACTAGTTATTCCATACAGTTATTCAAATACTGTAGCAGTGTTTTAAGCATATGCTTTGATATTATATTATTCTGCATGAGATCTTCCTGTGTTGTCAATTAAAACCCAGCTAGTATAAGTGTATCATGCATGATTATGTCTCAGAAGTCGTAGTGCCAAATTTGGTGGCGATAATATAGGAAACAAACATTTCTCTGAAAGATGCAATCTCGTTCTTTATGATTCTAGCTTTGCGTCATAACTTTGTCGTTGTTTCGAACGCTACTGGATCTTAACTGCGAAGATGTAATGCTGGACCTCGTTTTTAAGTAAGAATACATAACCCTTGGTGGCTAGGTATTAAGTTTGGACACATACAATGTTAAATACTTGACAATCCTATTTTTACTCCAGGTATCTTATACCATGCACACATGTTATGGTGAGCCAACGCTGCAGAGTACGGGACATTGATATGTTTGGGAAATCTGCGGAAAAATTTCTTTCCCTTATGCCTACATGCTGCATGCCCCATACGGACGAGGATCAAGGTAGTTCTGGCCCACCGTCTTTGGAAAGCAATGCTGATGGGTCGCCTGTCTCTTTACCATGCCCTCCAGCTACTCGTCGACGCCGTACACCATCTAATGCAAGTTTCAGCCCTGGTGACATGTACATCAACTACAGATCCCTCACAAATTTTGGCACCACCTTGTTGCCTCCTACAAGTTTTCTCGACTATTTATTAGAGGCTCGACAAATGGTGACGTTATCTTTTCTTGCGTGCCAGTGTTGGACTTGGCCTTATGATGGAGAACAGCCCGAACCAGAGGCTCTAGGTCCTTTGGTATCTGTGATTACCAATGGCGTGGCACAACTTGTCAATGTCGAAAGCACTAATGCTGTAGCACAAGGTTTTGACAAGGGCATTATTCATCGGAATCCTCCATTGCAAACTGCATTGCACGCATCAAATGAAACAAATGGTTATAGAACTGAAGGAACTGCCATGCCTTTATATGAGCGAGGTTCACCGAAGGATGTATCAGAGAATATTCTCACGCCGACATCCTCTACTGCTTCACCAGTTGGTTCTGATGGGCGAATTTCATCTGACAGAGAACTTGTGACTGCCCAATGTGATAACTCCAACGAAAGTCAAGCTATACGTCCACCTTTCAAATCAAAACCACTGGCTCAACAAAGCAATAGAAAGGAGCCCAAAGATAAACTTCACAACTTGCCGTTTTCCTTGCACAGTAATGTTACTGTGACTCCCAATTCCCCGAGTGATGGATTTGGAAGTCCTGACCTTGGTAAGACATCGCACATTTTGGTTGGTCTATATTGCATTTAGATGAATACTGATTTAGTTTCTGCTTTTCTAGGGCCATTTCTAAGTATCCTACTAACTAAATTGGAAAACATGATGAACAATAGCGTCTTTGAAAATTTACAATTAACTGGTGTGATAGCCCGGCTCGCTTGCTACCCACAGCCCCTTCTTCGCTCATTCCTTTTAAATCATTCGCTTGTCTTCCAGCCAAGTGTGCGGTCATTATTGCAGGTAGGCAAATGACCAGCTGTTTTTGTTTCCCAATTAAGAGCATGCTTATGAACATGTTGTGCTATTTCAGGTTTTAGGAACACTGAAGCAAAAACTGGACAGTTTTTTTTACACTGTTGACAACATTGACGATTTGATGAATCGGGCTCGTAGGTACTTAAATTTTAGAGAGGAAAAGTTTTTCTTTGACAATGGCAGCAGCAAACTGCCTAATAGAACTGACAGGCGAAATAGCACCCCGGAAGGATTTAACAAAGGTGCTTATTTTTACACAGTTTACAGATGGCATTTATTTGCAAAGGTGTGATCGATTCTCTGATGTGGATAATTTGTTAAAAATAGGTGAAAGCAAACGACTCAGCCTTACTGATAGGTTGTTTCGACGCAGTCCATTGATTGCTGGGCGTTCGTCAAGACAAGACTTTTTAGAAGGAATTCCTAATGACACTGGTTACAGGTCTGTACAGATTTCACTTTCTTGAACCTCAGCTGCAGCAATTGGGCAATCTGACCTAATTAGCACATACAAAGTATTATTACGAGCAATTGTCTACGTACTGTAACAATAATTTGGAATTTTTGCTCAAACATATTTAAAATCCTCTTCCTAACAACATTACAAGTCATGAATTTCGTAATTTTGTAATTATTACAGGTATGTGAAGCCTTCATCGTCTGAAGCTCAAGATGGAAAGTTAGAATCGCTTCGTACAAAGAACGCCGTACTTTGCATCGTTGTTTTAGAAGAATTTTTAAAAGAATTGTCAGCCATTGCCATGGAGCATGCTATCGTATGGGAAGATAATGAAAATTCAGAGCTACTGTGGCAATAATACGGTGATTACGAATCTATAAATAATGACGGCACTGCCATTGCTAAGATGGTTGGATTATAAGAACATAGGCAGGTTAGTTTTAAATTTTGCTGAGAAGCTCAAGAACTTTCTTTAATGATTGGGTTGTTTTAAAATATTCATGATCAAATGTGACATTTTAAAAGTGTAAAAATTGTAGCTTATGACAGTCTAGTTCAAATGTTTTTTTAATTGCTTAGCGTTTTTAAATAGTGTACATTTTGTATCATTCTAGTTTGAGAAACTCTTAAACATGCCATGCTTATTGGACAATGATTCTTTGTCGAGCTACATTTCTAATGGTAACGTTTTTAAATTATGTAAATAATGTACAAAGAATTATTATAGATAACATCCTTAATACTAATTTAAAAAGTCTATTTTGTGAATATTTGTAAGGATGTTATCATGTATTGTATAGAAAGTAATACCTTTTAGTGCTTGTGAACATGGTTCCTGGATTTTTTATATATTTACATTATATAATTCAGGCCTTTTAAGTTTGATGTCAAACATTTGGTAATTTATGAGATGTTATAATTTGGGGGGAAAATTGGCTGGTTACTGAAATGCACACGATGACCATTTTGTTACAATTGCAAGCATTTAGGCCTACATATTGATGAATTTTAAAGCGTTAAAACTCCATACAAAGTAGCATGTAAGTTTACATACATACACGTTAAGTTTCCAAAACTTTGCATGTTCTTCATTTCGGTTATTGTATTTCGATATGTCATTTACAAACAAAATAGCTTTACATAGCTGTGTTTTTGGCCTAAACGAAAAATAACTTAGGATTGAGCAGATTTTGATCCCAGTTAATCTGAGTGAATAATTGGAATAATGGGAAATGACCAAAATACAGGGCCTTACCATCTAATGATTATTTTGTCATTTTCTTCGACAAAAACAGCTTTATGATCATCATTTGACGATAATACATTTTTATTTTAGTTTGTTGAAGTTGACTGTAATGTCTGCAATGTTAATACAGAACAGCAATATTTATTATTTGAGAAAATGGGACAATACCAACATTGACAGTTAGGTGATTATGGAGGCTAACCATATGTTCCAAATTATAAGAGAATTAAGTGCAGCATATTTTAATTATTATTCAACATTCAAATTATGTAGGTAGTTAAAGTTCAGTTTAATATGTTAAGCTAGTTTGAAATCCATAACCACTGTACATTTAAAAGGAATATACATATATTTATTTCAGGTACTTCTTTGAAGTTTGTTTTGTGAAATGAATCTATTTAATTTTTTTTTTGTTTTTGGTGAAAATGTTTATTTGGAATAAAATTTCATGACTGATTATAGCCTTATGCAAGATTTCTATTATAATAATACATTTTATCCCAGTTTCTCATAAATTATACACATTTCACATGGGCACCGCTTTCTTTGTTATCCTGTAAGATATTTTCGTGCAAGAAACTGCGCTTTCCGTTCAAATACAGGTGATTTGATGGTAGTGTTAGGTTCGTAGAATGGATTTAATGCAAACTGCAAAACAGAATAAAGTAAAATTGGTTTAGAACTGAATTGAAATATTTTGAAAAAGATCAAATAATACCCCATTTTCTGACAGCTTTAATTAGCAAACTCTAATTTGATTTTTTGAAAGTTGCAGACTCAAAAGAATATCAGGATGAGTCAAACATGCACAGTAAAATCTGTATTGGGAGAAATGCTTTTTCACTATTTCCATACATGTAGATATTTTCTGTAATTATTAAAAGTAAAACTACCTTTACATAAGTTTCGTACATCTCCTGAAAGAAGTTTTTAATTCCATCATCATTTTTGGTGTCATGAAGCATAATAAACCTCATACGTGAAAAAGTTAAAGAGAATTTTGCAAACGTTTCGAAATCAGGTATGTACACTAATCTGAATCTGTAAAGGATATGTCCAGCTGTAACAAATGCTGACACGTTCCAATCGTTAAATTTGTCCACATTTTTCAGATACATTGCATTTGAAGACCACATATGCTCGTCGACCAAATCCAAGGCAGCATGGGCCACAAATTGGGCAAGGTGGCGATGATCATCTTTCTATATAACAACATAAATGTAGTAAGATTCAATTTATGTGAGGATTTAAGCATGCCTGAACTTGAACATCAATATTACAGGTGTTCAAATAGTTTCGAATTACATGTGATACGATCATATGTCTGGATTCTGTGCTAGTTTCTATAATAGCTACATGTAGCGTTCTTCAATCAATCGATAATGTCATTATGCCAGGTTGTAATTTAGGTATGACTATACTAGCTTGCTTACATTATAAAGCTTTCTTTTAGTTCATGTACACAGTAAATATCCGTACATTACCTTGGTGTCAGTTTTGGAAACAGATGAGAAATCAGTTTCATAAAGCGGATTATCATAATGACCAACTATTACAAAATAATAATTAACCGCCATTTTGCTTCTAATTTATGGTTTGCAGATCTAGACTCACTGAAAATTGTCTACGAATTCTTAAATGCTCAATGCAGAACCTCGATCCTGCTCAAATTTTGACATCCATTTTTGTGTTGCGAATAGTTGTTGTTAGAGGGCGCTTTCGTTCATTTTAATGGCGCTGATGTGTTCGACATATTTGTTCCGTCAAGGCCTTGGTTCCGTTCGCTGCCTTCGTACATACGGTTTTCAGGTTAGAAATACATATTCCTTCACGTTTTTAATAACTTCTCAAGTAGTTTTAGCGTATCGTTGTTCTTTTCAAAAACTTTTTGACGAAACTGGTGTATACCCTAACCTGTAGTTTGATTGTGTATTTGCACCTCAACGATGTTTCAATTATTAGCTCTGCGCGGCATGTTTTATTTCAGTTGCATCAGTCATTCGTGAAAGTTACGCGTGCTTTTCTTATAATTTATGTTGAATATGCGATTGCACGAAAAACCAGTTTAGTCCATGAAAAATTCAATATCGCTGCCTCTCTATGGTAGGCCTAAACTTCCTCCCCATGCTACGATTTGGCACGCAAGTCAACATACCTTTTGCTAGGGATGTAGCCGGACTCCTAGGGTTTACTAATTTTCAGTTCAAAAAATGAATAATGCCATTCTGATCGGCTTGCTACAGATTTGTAACCCAACTGGGTCGTTTGGAAGCCTATATAGGTAATAAGTGTAGGCTATTTTGAGCAGTTGTGGTCATCTCATAATGTGGAGGAGGAGTAGGATCAGGCAGTTATGGTCGCAACGTCTTCAAAGTTGGTAAGCGTTACCAGGGTAGCTAATTGATAGCTCTTTGTGTAGTACATTAACGTGTGTGAGTTTGAAACTATAGGGTCATAACCACGAGACCCCAACTTGTTTTTGCATTGAATGCTAGGGAAGTTCCACTTTAAAATCCGTCATTCCGTTCCCCGACTTCTTTACATCCATACTGTTCTTGGGTACATACTAGCTGAAACGACAATAGACTTTAGTTTTATGGTTACCGAGGTGGTAGAACTTGTCATGCCAATGCGCTTTTGGAATTGCATGCCCATACGGATTCTTACTATTGGTCTTACTTTCTGCATGCCATTCGACGTTGGAATTCTCTTCCAAAGGATAGCCTTATGCTTCAAGAAATTCAATTTTACAATGATGTCTTGGTGGTACCCACCGAATCTAAATTTGGGTTGATGGACTACACCCCCCTACCACATGGTATTAAATTACTGACAATAGGGTACTGAGTTGAATTGAAAAATTAAAATAGTGTACGAGGGTCTATCGAAAGTAATGCAAAACATTTGTTGTAAAGTCACTTTATTCTACAATATTGAGATTTTTACTACATCTTTTTGGAACACAAAACTGTTTTTTCAAAATAATTTCCATCAATTTGAACGTCTTCATATTCCATTTTGTGACTAGAGCATGTCTGCCCTCACAGTAAATTCTGAAGAGACACGTCTAAACCACTGCATTATGGCAGTTTTGGTATTCAGAAGGGCTCCTGAGAAACTTCATTCACGGATGTATCATGTTCTGCAGCATCAATGTTTTTTTTTTGTGCAGATGCAACCAATCCAAATTTTTCCAAGCTGTCAAACATGCTCTTGCTTCAAAATTTCGTGAGTCCGTCCAAATTGATGGACATTATCTTGAAAAACAGTTTTGTGTTCCTAAAGTATGCAGTCACTCACAATAAAAATCTCATTGGTGAACAATAAAAAAGTGATTTTACAAAGAAAGTGTTTTGCGTTACTTTCAGTAGGGCCCCCGCATAGGACCACACTACGCATATTCATTTTTAAAATATGCAAACATTATACACAGGTATGTTTGTATTGCAAAGATATAACCGAAATTTATTGTAACATGTGTAGCAATATTCTGGAAACTGAATAATGTAATCCTATGGACTGAATGTCCTGCATACATGCTTGAAGATGGTCCTTCGCATTTCCCCCAAAATGTCGATCCTCATGCCTGTCTGTTTTGTTTTTTTAATTTCTTTTTTTTTATCAAAACTAATTGATTCAAGCAATATCACAAACTATCATTGCGTTTCTTCACTGTCTCAAATCTCTTCCAATTCCTGAAAGTAATTATATAGTTACCTAAAAATGCTCCCTATAGCAAAGGAGTAGATTATATGGAAAAGGAAAGTATCTTTTCAGACCAGGATCTAAATTCGTGGTGTGTATTTTGATAGTTTTCCTTCATTTATGAGTGCCTATTATGGTTCAGTGATGAGGCAGTATTCTCGATCATCAGGTTTGGGTATATATTACTGTCAAGGTGCATAGGTGGTGCAAACCTCCTATCTGCCAACCCTATTGGGTAACCCTGATGGATGGATTATTCTTATTATATAATAAGTCTCTCTCTGATATACATGCATTTGGCAAATCAATAGGTTGTAAGTCACATATACAATTATTATAAACACGATTCTGTTAAATTTTTGCTACATCTTTCCTGCAGTTTCATTTTAAATATTTAATGCACATATGATTAGACACGAGTTTTTATTGGAAACTAATGGTACTATATAGTTTCTGCATTTGCAATCGTTTATTCTTAGCACAGCCATGTTACAATTAGGTCAGTCTGTGAAAATTGCATTGCAATGCTTGCATATGAGCGAGATGGTTTGTCTACTACTACAGTTTGTATTCTGCAGGATGTCTGTAAGCACTTTATTGAAAAATAGCGATTTCCGAGATTTTCCCTGCAACCATTTAAATATTGTTCTACAATTGCATTATGGCCAATTGTATATTGAAAAATGTAATTGAAAAAATGTTCACAGCTTGTATTTTCTTTTCCTTAGTTAGACTGAGATCAAAATGCTAATTAAATTCTTAATTTTCCGTTCATTTAAGGTATTTAGGTAAAGGCAGAGATGGCGTCTGGTTGGAAAGGTCACCGTGGACGGCATAGCCAAAATCAAGCTCCATCCATTGGTAGACAAACGTTAAATAGTCAAACTGATGGTTTGGATAGAAATGAAGTTCCCCAGCGACCTCCAACAGTTGGACAAGAATTACCAAATAACTTGATACCAGTAAGTAGAAGACATTCTCGTGCAAAATAAATCACTGAATTATGTTATGAAACGTTGAAAATTAAAAAGTTAGTCTATGAAATACCAGGTATTTTCCCCATTTACTGATGGCTTTTATAAAAGGGTGATATGGGAAAAAAGCTCCATTTCTTTTTCCATTGGCTAATTGATGCATTTCTGTAAGGATAGTAAACACAAGAAAGAAAGCTCAAAAGGCTTTCATGGCAATACAGTAGTTCTTTTTTCCATAAACTATTAAACCTCACAATTGAAGGTTTTCTGTCAATTTAAAACGTATGTTGGGCTAATGACCCTTTTTTCCTGTTTTCCACTGAATGCTCTCAGCTTGCATTTATTCGTAAGGACATGCACATCTCGATTCCCTGCAATTTATTAGAATAACCAGACTAACGTCGTGATCCTTTCATGTTGATAGTATACGTGTACTGTTTATTGTGAATGACTCCTTCCACCATGTGGGTTCCAAGACGAGAGAAAGAGTCATGAAGATAAACCAAAAACCACACTTTATTAGTTCAATCCCTGAAATAGCAAAAATAGCTCAGACTGTGCCGGTATGGATAAGGAATTGCTAGCTCAGGAAAGAATTAAGCGTGAAAAGATAAAATTCGATGTACTAGTAAGTATTTAAAAATGTGGCTTACACATTAAACTTGATATTATTCATGCGTTTTTCAGTCATAAGAAGCCATTTATTATTTTTAGGTAAATAATAGTTCTTATATTGGCCATTTTAAAAATGTTGTGCGAATAATTTTAGGTTATGATATTCTACTGATTTTTGTCCTATTGGTGATGTGAACTTTCTATAACTGACTTTAATCCTGAAAAAGGGAGAATGGGGAAATCAATTGTAAATATAGCTATTTAGTTTTAAGTTCTCATTCAATGGCAGTGGTTAAATTTAGATATAGGTAACGAGGGCGCAGACAGTAACTGCCAAAGTTTATACTAGTTTGCTTCAAGCAAGATTGCCAAGAAATACTAAATTGAAGATGACTTAACCGGCGAAATTTCCATTTGAGAAAAGGGTTTTTGAGACATTTTTGGCAGAAAATTGGACCTAAACAGACAGCCTCGGTAATCCTGTTAGTTGAAGAGTTTTAAGTACCTGGGATGGTATTTCAAATCATAAAAAACTACATGCTAATGTAAATTCAACGTTGCATAGTTTAGCTGGACTTATCTTCAGAAACTGTAAGCAGATAGGAGTGCTTATTTCTCTCATGTTTACCTGTTACAAAAAGACGACACAGTCTTTTTCTGAATGTAAAAATGCTGGATTATCAGGAGTCAACTGTCGTAGAAAGATTTGCTTGAACTTCCGCCAGAGTCACCAAATTCTTGTTTGGAGTAAATGCATGTTGAAGATTTGTACCATATTTGACTAGTTCTTCTATAAATAAACCTTAGTGGGCCAGATGCCTGCAGAATGTTTAGGTGATAGCGCATAAGCATTTTGTAGAGTGCTTTGTGTCTGGTGCTAGCCAACGGCCTAGTCTGCCTTTTAAATATCTACCCTATGTGGTAGAAATGCGATTTACAACTTTCCTGTTCCAAATAATCCATTCACTGTATTTGTTTATTGTGTGAGGAATGTTGAAAGGGTTGATTTGCACTAGTTCGTGAATCTTTCTCATTTGACAGTCGCTTCAAGATTGGCAACTTGAAACTCGCTTGAAGCAGCCAAAAAATCGAAAGAAAGGCAATTTGGAAAAAATCAAGGAAAAGAAACCAGATGTATCGACCACATCCATTGGTGCACACTTTGGTCCACCTCCAACCTCAGCATCTCACAGACAAATGCGGGAACATTCAAAGTCAAGGATGAGTGATGCAGAGGTTTGTGGATTTCAGTTTGTATATACATGTAGTTCGAGTATTTTACATAAGTAAGTGAAAAAATTACATCGTATGGATAAATTGTTATAAATGGATTGTGAAATTTAGTACAACTTACTAAATGTTATCAGAGCAAAGACTGGTAGCTGGATTTAAATCATGGGTCGTCTAAAGATCTGAAGATTTTTTTCTTCTTTACTTGAATCTGTAGTCAACTAGTGATGGAGATGCTAATCTTCAACACAGTTTAGTCCATGGGACTCGTCCAAAATGTGATACGATTCACAAAATGGAAAGTCATGCAGGGGATTTTAACATGGAAAGGGAAAGCATTGCTTTAAGTTCAAAGGTCAATTCAATTAAGAGGGTAAGTAACTTGTGTTTTAGATCGTTTAACATTGTGGATTTATATTTATTTATAAATCATTAATGTCTTGTTTCAAGTAAATTTTCAATTTTATGATTGCACATTACTGCTCGCTGCTAAGACTTATTTGTTACTGCAGCTCGACACCAATCAAATTTCTGGGAATTTGGTCCAAATTAGAGAGTATATAAAGCAAGTCAATACATTAGTGGAGCCTCTAGAAATCATCGGCGATCCGGTACGTTTCTTGTTAATCGAGAATTACTGATTTTCTTGATTTTTATTTGAATGAATTGTAACATTTTTGGTTTGAAGGCCGATTCGGAGAAATTGGAAAAGCTTCGCAAAGTTCGTTTTGGCTTGTTAGAAAATGAACGCACTTTAGTGGAATTGTTACAGCGGGTATCTGTGAGTATCGCCAGCTATTTTGTCCTAAAGTTTGGGAAATATATTAATGCAATGGGGCTGCACTGAATTCATTCGTTTCACTCAGATCCTGCAGAACGAGCAAATGAGAAAGGATGAATCTATTTCTGATGCGGATTCTGTTGTTTCTGCTCACGGCAACGCATTAGCGAATGTGGACGGAATTTCTGATGCAAGTGGTTTAAGTCACAGCCGGGCAGCTGCAGTCAAATTTAAGCTGTTTCATGCATCCACTCCTTTATTTTTCGTTATAATAGAAAGTTAAATATATTTAATTAGGATGATGCAGATGATGGTGAGGATGAGGCTAGTGATTCGTATGAAAAACGAAACGAACTTCTACGAAAAGTTGCTGAATCTCAATTAAAGGTGTGTTGTTATAAACTTGACATTTTATCATCATGCTTATATAGGTGAGGATGTTCATTGCATTTTTTACTAAATGGTTTTTGCAGTTAAAAGCTTTGCAAGGACAGCAAGCCTTGTTGGTGGCATTGCAACAGCAGGCTGAAACCCGCTTAGCTCAAGCCCGTACGTTTCACGATCATTTAACGAGCAAAACTAATGAGAACGAACAAGCTGAGCTAACCCCCGATGAATATTTTGCCTCCAACGTTCTTCAGCGAGACCTTTTAAATATTGAGCAGCGCTTGTCTTTACTTCAGGATATGCACGGCAACAAGGACCAGGTTGGTTTTTGTGGATTTTGTTCTGTATTATTGTATATTTTGTATTTGGAAATTAGGATCATGCCCAAGTTGTCACTTAGTGTTTCTTGGAATGATGTTTTTGAACGAATATTGTCAATACGTGCTGGCCATCATTTATTATAGGAGGAATCGCCATCTCGTTCGGTCGATGGTGAAGCGCGGCGTCCTGAGCCTGATGACAGAGGTTGTGACGTTCAGCGACTCGAATTGCAAAATAAACTGCAAGATTTGCAATACAAGAAAAAGGCAATGGACGACATGCTCAAAGAACTCTCTACTTTACGCGAGGTTCGAATGCAGGAAGCTGTCCACACAAGTAAGCATCCTTAGGTTTTGGTCACCCTTAGTATTAATATTAAGTGTTGACAACAAAGCCATGGAGAAGATGTAATTTTTTGGTTCTATTTATTTATAGATGGGCATGATATAAATGGTACAAGTGACAAAAAACATACGCTTGTCACCAAAGACTCAGTTGCTGCTGCTCAACAAAGTTTAAAATCTGTCGAACTTACTGACAAAAGAAGGTAATTAATCGATCGCTTTGTTATCTTTGGTATGGTCAGTACCTGGACAAAAATCTTAACTCAAGAAACTTTTCCTTGTGATTCAACAGAAAATTGGAGGAAATGAAAAGTTGGCTCCACAATATGGAAGACATTGTTTATAATTATCATTCGGAACAAAGTGCTAATGAAAATCCGCCTGCCGCTTTACAGCCTCCGCGTGGCAAACTTCCTGAATTTCCTTCTTCAGAAACATCAATGTAAGTTTGATCCAAATTTCCATGTGTTGATGAATGATGTCAACAACCAGTTTTGTAGATTGCTTAGTTCAATTTACTTTAGCACCCCTGTGGGGAATGGGCAACCTAAGCCCAAAAAGGGAAGAAAAACAAAAACTGACAACCTTTCTCGTGAACTAAGCAACGAATGCATTGCAAAACTTCCCAGTCATTCTATGGTACCACACATGGAAGAAAATCGGCGTAGGGAATCATTCGTGGAAGAGGGCGATGATCGCGAGTTGGATCTTCAGGAAAAGTCGAGGTATTTTTCAAAATGATAGATTTGTTGTTGTTATTTTGTTCACAATACCGCTGTTTCATTCTGCTTTTCATAACAGGAAAATCCACGCTGCTAAAACTAAATTGCAAAAACTCCAGAATTTATTAACCGCAGTGCAGCAAAGTCAACTTTCTGGGGAATTCATGAGTGCTGAACTCGCAGAACAGTTACTAAGCTCGATTGATAACGATGAAGGTGCACCAGTCTCGAATTTTGGCAACACTGGCAGTTCATCTGAGTTTCATGACCACCGGTATTTAGATTATTTAATTTGTGCACATTGTCCCTTCAAAGTTTAATACTTTTACGCCATTTGATTTCTTGTCTATATTTGTAGATTGCCACTCCATCAATATGACGGTGGTGCTCAACGCAGTGCTAAAATTAATTCCAAGCCTGTGATTGTTAATCGGTCGGAGCAGCAGCAACAGGACAGAGCTTGGGCAGAGGAAATGAATGCTGCGAAGGAAGATCGTAGCAGGCGAAAGTCTAACTCCACTCGAGAAAGTATTGGGTCGGCATCTAAGTTGCCTACAACTAATCAGGAATTGTGGTTGGAAATGCGACACCAGATGGCCTTGCAAGAGGAACTGCAGCAACGTAGGCGGGAATTAGAAAGTTTAATGCAGAAGGATGCCAGCAGAAATTATTTATTGAATCAGGACAATCATAGTGAACATTTATCCACATCAGCTAAATCTGAACCCTTGTTGGTGGCTGCCAGCATTGGTGCTACTGATTTGACATCAGCTGCAACCTGGGGTGGCTCTTCGGTTGACAATGGTGCTCGCGAGAATGATGACAGTCAGGATGGACAGAATGAAAGAATCGATGATGAAGGCATGTGAAATTTTGTGACCACTTTTTAATTTTAAATTTGCTTTTCACACTTGTCATGTTTTTGTCGAGTGACCAATTCACGAGCCTTGAACTTTACATTTTTCGGAATTTTTCGTTTCATTAGAATATTCAAGTGAGGAAGCGGTAGAGCAAGAGAATCCAGCACCTATCCCAATGGCTACTAACGAAAGCTGCCTTTCAAAAACTAAAAATCGTGCTACTCTGGGAAGCCATGGTGAAGCTGAATCATCACCATTCGGTATACCAGATTCTCACAAGGCCCCTATTGGATTAGTTGGAGCAGGTAAACTCAAGTTGATTATTGTTGTTTATGAATGCTGTTACCAATGTTATCTCATGCTTGTGAATTATTATATTCTTCAATGTTCAGATGGTACCCATCCTCCCCAGATACACAGTGCTCCGACAAACAATACTAGGGTGGCATGGCAACAGTCTGATCGGGGGCAAGCACAAGTGAGTTGAAAACTTAAGTTTCTTTCTATTCACCTCGTCTTTTAAAAAACGCCCATTGGATTTTCTCTGTCACACCTTGCATTGTAGGAACATGCGAACACCCATGTTCATGATGACCATTTAGGGTATGATGTCGCTGCACTCCCCATTTCATTGAATTTGCCAGTGCACGCGAATGCACCGCAACAACAAATGGAAACTGCAACATTACTTTGCCAAACCATTTTGAGAGATCAACATATCTTGTCTGGGCTCACCCAGCAGTCTCCGCCACCCGGGGTTCCTGGTACTACCGGTAGGTGCATTCAGACTTTTTTACTTTGAATTTCTAACGATGTAGGGGGTTGTTGTTTTCATAGGGGTGTTGTTGCATTCATTTACTATTTGAAATTAACTATAACTTTTTTTTAGTACCACTCTCTCCTGTAAATGTTCCAGATATGTTTCAGCTGCATCATAGCCAGATGGTTCAGCAACAATTGCTGCTAAGTTTGTCGCACTGTTACCATCTGCTCTATCTGCAACATTTGGAAATGCAGCGGTTACGACAAGTAAGTTTTTTGACTTATTATTCCTGGATAAATACACTAATGGGGGAATTGGTTCAATATACATGTAGCTAGAGCCTAGAGTGAATCAATTTAAAGAGCTAAATTACTTGGTTTTTGTATTCAGACAGTACAGACTGCTGTTCCAAACGGAATTCCATATCCTGACCCTTCCTACCAACTTCCTCAAACACGGAATCTCATTAACACGTGCGAAGGCACCGACTGCCAAAATCATCCCGTTGCACCTCAGTGGCATCTGGACAATCCATCCATGGCACGGCTCTCAATGTCTTCTGGGTCATCTCATCCTTCTCACCCTATACATCACTCGCACCCAGCTGTTACCACCGACACACCTGGCCATGGAGCCACTACAGAGACATTGAATAATCAGGTACCACCTGGAAACAGAGCCAATAACTACTGGGACAACTTCCGCAGTTATTCGAGGCAAAATTTATTATCTTCAACGACTCATCCAAACAAAAGTAACGACTGCCCGGGAGGTCACTGCCAAGGACTACCGCAAAGGCTTTCTGCTTCTGCCCCCATTCAGAATGTGAAGCAACATTTACATGGGGGCCATTCTCATTTCCTGCAAATGCACGAGGAAGGCCAGCAAGGAGAAAGCTCATATGGTCCTACAGATGGATTTTCCCACACCCGTGGAACTGAAAGTAATGCTAGGTAAGTTTATCATTACCTATTCATCACAGTAAACAAAAAAAATCACATTTGGGAAATGAATCCAGGCAAATTTATCTGAAAACGTGTCCTTTTAATTGGTCCAGCCCATGCACTATCTCACCCTTCTCCAAGTAATTCTAACAAATGCTCCTACACTGCAAATGCATCTACCTGAATGCATTACAACATTAATTCATATTAAGTGACACTAATAAATTTAATAAATTACCATTATTATTACCATATTATTA
The DNA here is from genome assembly GCA_034687865.1 of Kryphioiulus occultus. Lineage (NCBI taxonomy): Eukaryota > Metazoa > Arthropoda > Diplopoda > Julida > Julidae > Kryphioiulus > Kryphioiulus occultus. The sequence continues at coordinate 53,630 of JAQGAF010000038.1, read as the reverse complement.
TTATTATTATTACCATAAATTACCATTTAATTTATTATTCTGCTGAATCTATCAGTAATTGAATTTCAGACATGTATGTATATACATTTAAAATTTACTTTAGGTTATCTCATGTTGGATCTAGGGGTCTGCTAGAGGTTGGAAGTGTTTTACAAAATGCATCCAAAGATAAGATCAATAAGGATCTGGGAAGCTTGTGTAAGTGTCTGTTTTTGTCTTAGCGGCCATCTGGATTTTGAATACTTGTGCTCGTAACAAAAAGTTGATAACTGATTTACAGCTTCTACTCCCAATGTGTTGAAAAATCGAGGAAATTTGTCCCCGAATCCATCCTTACCTGTGGCTCATAGTACACCATCCCGCTCCCTTCAAACAGGCACGTTGAGCAAAGTCCCATTAAAAACTGGCTGGAATAAGACTAACACCATAACCAGAGAAAGGTTTCTATTTAGAATCTGCATTTTGGTTTGTTCCATTATCCAGACACCATTATTTTATACGGCATTCTGTTTTGTTAAGGTGTCCGACTAATGACAAGGATGCAGCATTCAACCCAGCCCAGCCTGTGGAGGAGTCCGTATATGGTGAAGTCTCTAAATTAGTGTCCCAGTTTGATTCCAATCCACAGTATCTAATTCGGTTGCTGAAGGAACTGCGCAAGCTAAATTCTGAGAAGGCTGCCCGAAATGCTCTCCGAGCTTTGCATGATGCATCCATGGCAACACCTGGGCGAAATTCTGCTGACCCAGTCAACCCTGCCGGTTGCACCAAAGCATCTCATCCTGCACAAGGTCCATCCTTCGGTTTAACTGGGGGAGTGCGGCCACGTCAGCCTTCACGAGAGGACTCATCTTCATCTGAAGAGAATGAAACAGTGGTATTTGAAAATTTAATCTTTCCATTCATTCCTCAAAAAGTTAACTTTAACCACAAATAAACCTCTAGTATTTTTGCCATATATCTGATTATTGAAAACCCCATTTTCCAAAAAGATCTCTTTTAATTATGCAAGTTTTATTCAATATAGCTAAATCTCTAACAAAACCAGAACAACAAAACCAAAACCAGTATCTTTCTGAAATAAAATTGTTATTGTAATTGGCTAAATATGTAAATTTGCGTTTTTTTATGCAGCCACATAATGTAAGAAGCAAAAAAGGTGGACGTCACTTTCAGTTTCTCAATCCAAGAACCTCATATGATGTTGTTAATCCTTTGGGTACTTTCTACAATGAATCTGCTCCTGAAAGCAATAATGTTGTTTTAACTTCATTTGGAGAAGTAGGCGATTCCAGTTGCATAAATTCTCGCGTGAGTACAACACCTGTTTATACTAACTTTACTGTGCTATCTGTGAATTTCTCTATACCTATTCCATTTCAAATTTGCATGATTATATATGTACAGTTTTCTAACTGTCACCTGTATCATTTCAACAGCATGAAAAATCTGTGCAGTGTGATAGAAAGCCAGATGATCCCTCGAGCCAAGCAATGGACTGGTCACTTAGCAATATATTGTCACCTGCAAACAGACAAGCCAACTCTGCATCGGAAGGTGCAAGCAGCTCGGCCCGTGAAAGTGAAGTCTCCACTTCTGATGTGCCCGTAATGTCCAGTTTTTTGGTTGTTTAGTATTTGTGAAAAGTTCGCAGACTAATGTTTTTTCCTCGTTCCAGTGCACCCGCTTTAATATGCTCCAGTTGGAAAAGCAAATGCATGGCATTATGTTATCGGTCGCTTCATTCATCGCCAATTTTTCACAAAATAACTGCAGCCCTGAGTTAATGGCTGCAATTTCTTCCCACATCTTGGTTCGTGTGCTCCCTACTTTGCAAAATACTAACCAGGAAACATGGAGTTTCATTCCTGGGCAAATTACTTGCGTGGTGGATAGCATTCTGAAGAAGTATCAAGGGAAAAGGTTTTTATGAAACTTTGACTTAACAGCCAATATACCATGGAATAGCTGAACGTTTGTGTTAATCATTTTTCTTTATTAGGATCATTGACTGCGAGGAAGCATTGCTCGCTGAACTGTCGGAAGTGCTTTTTAATGAACTCGCTTTTCTTCAACTAATGCAAAACATGGATGGCAACAGTGCTCAAGCACAATCCCAGAAATTTCACAGCATTGTTCAGGTTAGAAATTCATCACACAAAAAAAAGATGTTGGGCAACGCCAACTTTTTCACGATATGCTGATGAAGATCAGCATCATCATGTTATGATGAATGATAATGTTCTCATGCAAAGAGTCGCTGAATTTTCGTTTTGCAGAAATTCACTTGTCAACCACATGAATACAAAAACGGATCCAATATGTGTGCTGGAACCACTGGCGAGGATACAGTAACTGAAATGAAATTGGCAGCAAATTTGCTGTCTGCTTCTTCACTATGCGCTGGTGCCCATGCAGAAGCAACTGATGCTGATTTGATGGTTATGGCGCGACGAGGGGATGACGAAGATAACGACAAGGTACATTTTCTTTGCTTGGAAAAATGCTCCTCTGTTTGAAGTCTTCAAATTCACACTGATTTCAGTAACAATAAGTATTTTCCGAAAACAAAGGTTCACGAAGATTTCAGTTGTGATATACCCGATACGTGCGTTGGACGTGGAGTCGCTGGAGGAGTATCATCTTCTGTAGTGTGCGAAGAATCTTCATTTAGGTGGGTACTTTATGGTTGTGAAAAGGTTTAGAAATAGGCATGACTACAAGCATTTAACATTGCGTTTTCCGTGTAGAGCATCTCCGCTGCACAATAATGCGGTGCATTTAGATTCTCACTCGCTTAGCCCTCTCCCTTTACCCGATTTGGGAGCTCTTGCAACTGCTGCTGAAGGCCAAGGAGAGGTTCGTAACATTGAATTTCTATGCATTTTTAAAACTAACTTAGTCCCCGAAAAGGTTAATTTCGTTTTGCGATACCCATCTTCGTGTAATCCTGCAAAATCAAAAACAAACGTGATTTTCCAGGCCCATTATTTTGACCGGGAGGTGGAGTTGGAAGGAGAAGGGCTAGGTGACACACAAGATCTTGCTGAAGCCGATCAAAGTCAAGGGTATATGGAGGCAGAGAGTGCTTTGGATGACGTACAGGAAGAAGAGAATTTTCAGGCATGGGGTGTCGATCATGCTTTAATGAATGGCGGTGTCGATTGCACCGAGGATGATCAACACAATGAAGATGATCCTTTGGGAGCGGCTGGAGGAGTTCCCAATTTTGCGGCTGTGGAATTGGTAGGAAATATTGCTCGTTATTATGTTGGGTAATTTTTGATGCGGATAGATAGGGTTATAGATTTGTGCCGTGATTTGACGGTGAGCATGTTGAAACTGGACTACAATCAATGAGCACATTTTTATAATGTGCGTGTTACTAGTTTTTAGGACTGTAACCTTGATGTGCATTTTAACGTGGTATTCCCGTAATATTTTGCAGCTGGAAGCTCAGAGATCTGGACCCGAGTTGGGGCTGGATGAAGTGCCTATAAAGTTAAGAGATGGAGCAGGTTCCAGAAACGCAACTCGGGACAGAGGTAAGGAAGATGGAAACAAACAGGATCATCCAGAACATGGTGACAGTAAAGGCAGGCGATCTGGGGGCACTGATCATGGAGCTAAGCTTTAGTATTTGCATCCCGTATTACAAAACTGGAGTACGACGATTCAATATTCGTATTTGAATGGAATATAATGGCTAACAGCTTAGCAGCGTTTAACCTTTAGTACATACTTGTTTTAATGAGTTAGCGGTTCTATAATTTTGCTGCAGTATTTGTTATCATTCTAACCTACTGTGACCCTTTATTTAAAGACACCTTAATTTTAATGTCGATCTTTGTTATATGCAGTTCTTGGTATCGAAATGTTTGCTAGTAACAAAGTTCCATCCTTTCTTGCCGAACAGCTAGTTGATTTTATCTCACAAGTGGTCAAGTTTATTGTTTATTCTTATTGACATTATTACGGTGCATTTGCACTACCCGTGCGATCACTTTTAAGCTTCTTTGAGCAGGCGTTCGAGTTGTTTTTATGCCCGCCAACAAATATTGATTTAACTTTAGGAGATAACTAAAGGCTTCCATCGACTAATGGGTATTTTGAAAAAATTCTCACTTAAAAGTTCAGTAATTCATGATGGATGGGGATTAATTTAAAGTTATCTTCAAAATTTATATATTTAAAAAAGTTGAAAAAAGGAAACGATGGTGTTTGAAAGTTGAAAATATTTTCACACGATTTTTTCTGCTTACTGATTCTTGCATGCCAAGATTTCTAGTCCGTGCTCCTCTTTTGAAGTATGTGTCACTGAGTTTATTCCTCGATGGCATATAAATGATTCGTAACATTCGAGTTTCAGTGAATTATCAAACGCTCATATATTTATTCCTTAGTACTTTGCAGTGTCATGTGTGTATCCATGCCAAACTTTGTGAACGTGGTATAAGGACTGTTAAAATGTATTAATTTAAAAGTTTGTTTCGTCAAATTAATTATTTAAGGTAATTTGTACGTTGTTGGGGCTATAATATTTCATATTTTTTTCTCGATTATCAGACTTCCATGCTCCTTATTAGTTTGCCAGTGCAGTTTTATTCACATTTTAATAGTTTGTAAATGGAGTTTTTTTTCAAATTTTAATTTGATGAAATGATATCCGCCAGGGGTTTGGATTGGATTGGATTTATGTAGCGTATCCTTTGAGACGGATGCCTCCGTTAGGAGGCGCTACGGAACCGCGTGTGATCACGCCCTCCCAACATTTCTACTTGAATAATTCCGATGGATCAAATGGATATAATTGATCTGGACAGCGAGGCTTCGCTGGGAAACGAAAATGGTAAACCTTGGAAAAACTGGAATCGCGATGTAATGATGCTTAGACTGCATGAAAATCGTGCATCATGGATGCTGAATTGGATTTGGGAATGTTTACATGTATAGTAAACACTATCGAAAAATGCTCACTGACATGTACTGTCGGTTGATAGTAGAATAATTCATTGAGCTCATTTCACGTGATGAGAGGGGGAAAATAAATCTCATGCAAATTAATCCTTCATGTCTTGGGTGTGAATATCAGTTGTTCAAATATATTTTAGGAAATTTAATGATGCTGACTCAACACATGCTACCGACCCATCCCAACCCCAGGGTAATACAAAGGAGAGAACTGACCCTTGCAGACAAAATAGAGTTCATCAAATTTTACGAAGCGGCTGCCGGTGGGATGAGCATTCGAGGAATTGCCAAGAAATTCAACATCGGAAGGACGGCAGCTCTTGGAATCCTGAAAAGGAAAGAGGAATATCTTAAAGTATGTTTGATATGTATGAGTAGTTTCTTGAAAACCACAGTTATATCTTTGCCTAACTCTGCCTTTCAGCATTATTCCTTAAACGTGGGCAGCAATCGTCGGCGGATTCGTCATTCTAAATTCCACGAAGTCAATTTGTGCACTTGGAAGTGGTACATGGTGGCCCGGTTTCAGCAGCTTGCAGTGACCGGTCCTCGTCTGCAAGAAAAGGCCCTTAAGTTTGCAAACAGATTGGGAATCCCTAGTTTCAAAGCCTCGAATGGATGGCTGGACAGCTTTAAAAAATCGTACAACATTCACCAGCAATTGGGCAAGAGCACGGAGTTGAGCTTCATGGCCAATTTTGACTGGAAATCGAAGATTCCACATTTGACCAGTGATTTCGGTCTGGAAAACGTGTTCAGTCATAAAGTGATGCCGTTATATTATCGCGCGCTGCCGCAAAAGCATGTCATGAATTGCAGCGAAGATTCTGCTGAAATGCTCGAAGAAAGACTGACTTTAATGCTCTGCTGCAGCGCATTTGGAGAGAAGCTCACCCCATGGGTCATAGGATCTTCTAATCACAAACTAGTTAACAAGCCGGAATCGGGAGTAACGTGGAAGACCACCACGGATGCAAATATAAATCCTGAGGTTTTGATATCATTTCTGGAAAATCTGAATACTCAATTGCAGCAGAAATCCCGTAGGATAATGATTTTCTTCGATTACTTGTTAATCGACATTCCCGAATTCTCGCATATAACTGTCAACTTTTTTCCACTAAACACCGCTGCAAACTGTCATCCGATGGACCTTGGAGTGCTTAATTTATTCAAGATGTTCTACCGGAAATGCTTTCTGGAGCGATTTTTTGAAAGCGTGTCGGAAGGACAGATTACTAGGTAAATACGGCAATTACCTTAACGATTAAAAATGGTTTTGATCTTGGGAGACCTCTTGCTAAATTGCGGATTTTTCTTTAGTCTACCTCAAAAAGGCAGCAACTTCCTACCCTCGGTGACCGTGACCGAGGCACTAGGCTGGATACCCAAAGCCTGGGAAGCAATTAATAATGATACTATAATGAAAAGTTTTGATGATGCTGGCTTCACGCTGCCCCATTACATACCGCCATCCGGATGTGCCGAACAGCTGCACAACGAGCTCTGTTTGCTCATGAAAGCCATTCCACAAGCTTCGGACTTGATGACAGCCAATGAGTACATCAATTTCGATAAGTTTTGCGTTGCCGAAAGCCCGTCTGAAGAAGACTTGGAAGACCAGATCACAAACGAAGTGATTTCGGAGAGAAACGCGTCTCCGGAGGAGCTTCTAAGTTTAAATATAGAAATGGGTGATGAAGAATTGCAATATCCCGAAGACGATAAAGCTTCTCTTCCAGGCAGCGAGATGACACACGACGAGGCACTGGAAACTGTCACCAGATTAAGACATTTTGCGCTAAATAAAGAGAGCTGTTTATTGCCACTCATCAATGATCTCAAAGGCTTGATGGAATCTGTGATTTCCGAACAAGCAAAAAGAAAATAAAAGTTGTCTGTTTTTAAATGGCGGCTTTTGTCTGTTGGTGAAATTATACTTTCAGACAAATGTCCAACAATGTATCTTCCTGAATGATAAGTTTGAAAGTTAATATTTAAATAGACTGAATCCTTTATTATAAAATGATCCCAGTTTAAAAACACTTACTGACAACAAGGTATGGTAAAAATATGGTAGATCAAACATGCGTAATGCAATAAATTTTGCGACATAATTGGCACTTAATTGACGTGAATGTGGACTTTCACATTTGAATTTCATGCTATAATGGGACTAGGCAATGTGTGAAAATTTGCATATGTTTATCTGCTTGGTTAGGCACTATTGAGAGTATTGAATACAAAAAAACTGGAGCAAGTTACCATTTGCAGAATTTTTTTTAAAAAAAATGCTATAAAATAGACGTCCTGTATAATACTGAGTATAAAAGTGGCTATCGTCGACACATGGCATGAGTAGGAAGATTCACTTGGACACGCCTTTTGACCAGGCAAGAATTGATCTGTTCGAATTTAAACATTTATAACAAAAACAATCACATGATTAAGTATTTTATAGATCTCAAGAAATATTAGTGGTTTCTAATTTTCCCAAAATAAAATATTCAGTGTAAAACTATTGCTATATTGCTGATTTGATTAAAAAGTTATCGACTATTTCATAATTAATGCAAATTGCAGGCATTAAGTTGCTCATGTGTTCTCTATTAAAAATTGTTGAAAGTGATTAAGGTAATACAGCCAGCATAGGAAGGTCACGTAGAGTAAGTGACTTTTTAACAGTAAGGCTATCGCTGTTATGAGTTCATTCATGAATACTTTTAAAAATCACTTCATATATTAATACATTCGATGTGCACGATAGGTTAACGTTAACGAGTGATTTTTTTTTAAATTAGTAGGACGTGAATGAAAATAAAAAAGATTTAAAAAGTTCGATCAAATACCATCTTTGGATATCACAGCAGGTCGAGAGGCTCGTATCTGGGAAGGATTCCACTAGGATACTGTCCAACGAGCATCGCTGCCATCCACTTCATAAATTCCTCTTCTAAACCGAAAGAAATGGTGTTGCCAAAGTAGGGACTCTCTTTGGACCTGAAAGTAAAAAAGCCACTCTTTCAAAACGATATTCATTAGTCAAAAACTAAATCACAGGATAAAAACGTTACCCTCTTTTCACCACTGCGTTGTGCTCGATAAACGTCAAAGACAAACTGGGTCTGTGAGAAAATATTCCATCAGAAAATAAAATGAGAATTTTGGAGCTGGTCTGTCCGTGAAATATCATCATAGTGCGTGAACTGACGTAATAAACTTACAGGTTATTGTTCGGTGGTGGCCTTCTAGATTCAGCTCCAACATACCACGTAATATCCTCGATATTCCACATCCCCAGTGGTTGAGAAATCTGCATTTCAAGAAGAAAACTATTTTTAAACTACAAAGGTTAAGATGCTGAACTCGCAGGTCCCTTTGATTTACTGGCCTTGGCATCTTTGTAAAAAGCCAGTCTGGCGTTTTTGAATTCAAACATCATCTTCTTGAAATTCTTTGATTTGTTGTCAGCAAAACGCAACTCGCCAAACATGGATAAAGGTTGCCTGGCCTGTGAGAAAACGAAGAAGAAACAAGCAATGCCATTAAAGAAAACAAGACAACATGCCATTTTTTCTCTAGCATTCACATTGAAACTGAATTTACGTTACCAGTGGCAAAACCTTTGAAAAAATTTCATTCCTCTTGATCACCAAGTAATTATCCTTAGCATCTGCCTCGGCCCAACTCGCCCAGCGTAATATCACAGTCAGAACGTTTTCGGAATAATGCAGAGGGCGTTCTGTTGAAACACTAACTAATCAGACGACAGGGCAAACACCACGGCAGACATTATAAAAATATGCTGTCATACTTGCCTAAATTGCCATTGCAAACCACTTCAAACACAGACAGCGTCTGAATCGTATCTCTTTTGCACGACTCAGTCACTGCAATCTTGCATAGATGTAAGGCGGTCATTGTTGGCGATAACTATAGCGTGTCATAATATAAAATGAAAATTTTATTACCGGACCATGATTTTATTCTGTTGCGCACATTTCTCCCCAAAGAATGAAAATCATGAACAGTATTTGCTTGAAAAATGCTAATTGCTAGTAATTAAAACCTTTGCAATTCGTTTTAACGTTCAAACAAGCAAATACAGAACAGTTTATTCCATAGTCTAGCACAAAATTGTATTCACACATTCTATCACAGAATAATATCCTAATATTGGAGTTCATACAAACCTTAATATTCAAGCATTTGCCCCACTGGCGATCATGTATATAAACACCAACCAAAATATCTCCTGCAGGTTTCTGAAACCCATTTGTATTAGATAAAATTAAACATTATTTCGCAAATAAAGTCACTTTGTGCACCTGTGATTTCTTTGCTTCTCTCAGCTCTCTTAACGCCTTTTGAAACTGCTCTTCTTTCTCAATTTCCTCCACACTTACCTAATCACAGAAAAAAATTCATGTCTACAATTCATACTACAGAACACCCAAATTGTGTAAACATTTCCCACAACTGAATAAAAAAAAAGGTACAAGTTGTCAGATTTTTCCCGAAAAATAAAACTGATCACGCGTAAGAAATGCGCAAGAATGCAGCACATAATATCTCTTACCCCAAATAAAACTGGATAATTAGTTATCAAACAGGACGTTATGTCCATTTCCAGATGAGCATTAGGAATATTTTCGTCATTCTACACATGAGCAAAAAAAAAAACATTACAAGGGATATTAAACGATTTCAGGATGACAGGGACGGTATTATTTTAAACACAAGCTTACGTCAGAAAATAAAGTGGGTCCAAAAACTTGTGCAAGATTCGTAATTGTCATCAGATTTTCATCGCTGTGTCTGCTGATGCTGTATGACAAGTAGTGACGATTCAAGGGAGGGCTTTGATAAAGGAATGAGTGCTTAATTTGCTTAGTGCAACGTCGTATATCGGCTTACCTATACAAGTGAGCGATGATTTTTTTCAACGTCTGATAATTAATCTCAGGCAACTGCTGTAAGAGCGTAACTAAATTCTCATTGGTAGGACTCCCAGCAGCTGGCAAAAAAAATACATAAAGGGTGTTGTACAATGTTAACATGCAAAACTAATCCAAATGCAACTGAATACCAGCTACGGCAATCCATCGCTGATATAATGCCTTTGTCAAAAGCGAATCTGGTAATGTGCGAAGATAACGTTTGAGGGCATTTGCAACCTCATTCTCGGTGTAATTATCTCCATCGGCACCCTGCTGCAAACGTATCGATTGCGCATCTAATAATCAACAATAACTGTGTTGAAACCAATGGCCCTTCCAAGACGGTTTGGGAACAAAAACATGGTTCAAGAATAAAAACCTTTTCGAAAACTGTCCAAGAGCTTGGCGATCCTTGAATTTGTGGCACTTTGACGATAGATTCCCTGAGATGTCATACCTAGGCGACATAAATCAAAACTTCAGAAAAATTTCAATCAATAGTTTATACGTAGGAGAAGTAGCCATTCAACCTACCATAGGTGCTGACAAACTCGATGCATTTGTGGATGATTACGGGCACCCCGTCATGTGTTAATTGTTGTTCATCCAATCTCGATCCAGTTTCAGTCATAATTTGCCGTATTCGTCGAGACCAATCTTGCGTGTCAAAAGCCTTCGTTGTGCGCACGTATAAGGTGTTTGCTGGGTAATTAATTAGAAATAAGGGAGAACCATCGTCGCTATCACTCATTCTTGGATCCTTTTCAAAATCCTCTACAACATAAAAAATAAGGCATTTTTGGCAAGGAATTGATCTTTCGAATGAAATGGAAATTACTCAATGCAACTTTCTTATCCCAAATTGAGATTCCATGTCAAGAAAATGTCATCTTTCTTCCCATCCTATAAGCTACATGTTGGGCTCACGAAGAGCCTAACTGACTTACGCAATAAAATAACTTTCCTTAGGTCGAGTATAACAGGAACTTCGTCCCTTATGCATACTTCAAGACGTTTTCCAGAAAGGACAAGCCATCCCCTTTGCCACACCGCTGTCACAGAGTTTCTTACTTCAACTTTACCTATTGCCACGCATAAAACAACTCAATCAACTCAATAGTAATACAAGGCAACGCACAGATCCTTCGTAAGTTTCCCTTTACGAAATTCCACCACTAAAAATATGCAATTACCTGCTTTTAATACTCCTCGGCTAGTCATTCCTGCAGTTCTCGGTGCCAGCGTTTGAACGATTAGTTTGATCCACACTTCGCATTCAGAAAGATAACTTGCTCCAAACACCTGCACCTGATCTTTGCTCTGTATGACTAGTTCAAAACACGAGAGATCCGGGCTAAATTTCATGCACAAGAACCAAAATAAAACGCAAATAAAATACGAGCGAGGCATAAATATACACGCCACAGATAACAAATGATACCCCCAAATAGCCTATCGTACCAAGGTTTTGAAGCAGCTCCTTTAGCGATGCTGATAATGCCAGATCTGTGAAACATCTCTTGTAAAAAGTCTTTCTAAAATTGAAATAAGATGACAAGAAAAACATGACAAGAAATTCCAAGAAAATAATCTAAAGTTTATCTTGTATGATCAGCAATCCACAACAAAACGCTTACTGACACTGTTATAAAACTGGGACATAAAGGATAACTCGCCTTATCATCAGCAAAACATAGCAGGTTGCCACTTTCCAGATGAACCCATTTTTGAACAACATCTACGACAGAGAAAGGGTGAGTTGAAGAAAAACAAACGAATAATCATCAATATCTGCCAGAATTACCAAAATCCTATAACAGAGTTCCCATTCAAATTTTCAAATCGATTTCCCTGACATTTTATTTTAAAAATTAGATAATTATGAATTCTATCCCACATTTTTATTACAAAATAATGACTAATCAATTGGAATATGCATGCTAGCTCAATTTCCCTGACATTTTTTACGAATTTCCACGCATTTCCTGACACTTTCTTTTCCCTGACTTTCCAGAAGATGGGAACCCTGAATAATCATTTTCAAATTAATTTTAACGTTATCAAGTAGTTCTGCTTAAAATGTTACTCCAAATTCTCTTCACGATAGCTTTTTCGTACATGTACACGTACTAGTATATTTCAATCAATGGACTTTTTGGACCTTTGTTGACATCGATTCTAATAGTTATTTGAAATAACTCCGACGTTTAAATTTTTGCAACTAAACACCACCAAAGTGAGGATCACACTACAGCCACGAATTTCATTTCACTAAAGGATTCGGGTTATTTTCAACAGAATCATTTCATCCCTGACATCACTACTACCACCTCCATGTTAAACTCTATGGCGGAAGCAGTGCTGATGTTCGGGGCTTTGTGGGATGTGGTAGCGTTGAAAATCTTCATTTAAGTGATTATATCAGGACTACCAGAACATATGTGAATATGTTGCGCCATAAAAGAAAAGGCCGGGGTAGGAAATTTCGACCGGAGGAGACATTGAACGTCTCCTCCATTGTATTTCTTTGTGACAGATTGCCATACATTGCCAAAACTTTTTTACTTGTTGATTTTAATGTTTTTTTAAGTTCATTTAAATGGTGCTTATTACATGAAAAATAAATTCCAATCCTGCTGAAACTGATAGTGATATTCTGATTCAATGCAAGATGAGTGATGCCATGTGGTGAGGGATAACGCATGTATACTCACTTAATTAAACCAGAAATAGGGAATTACAAAAAGCTCGGTCATGGCTAGTTTTGGGAAACTATCCCACATTTGCATGGGGAACAGTGGCAATATTAAGTCCACATTGCAAGAATATAAGACGAAAAGCTTACCTTTACGACTGCGACCAATTTTGTACAGTACCCCGTGGTGCATAATACTGGGTTCGTGCATTTCATCCGAAACACTTTCCCTCTGGAATACTAAGTTGGTGTCCTCACTGTTGCTCTCGTTCACAGGCGACCGAGTGGCCGGAGTCGGATGTGGATAGTTGCAAGGAGGAGGCGGTACCTGCCGTTGCCGCTGCCGCGGCGGAAGCGGAGGAGGTGCAGGAACCTCTGCTTCAGCTGGCTTGCCGAGTCTGTTAATTTTGGCATAAACACCTTCCTTGGCGCTGTTGTACATTTCCATGAGGTTCTGGTAGACAGGGACGGCATCGGCTATCCTCCACCAATTATTATCAGCACGAGAAGACTCAGCCGGGGCAAGCGTTTTTACGGGACTTTCAAGCTTGCTTCCATTCAGCATCGACGGGCTTGAAATTCCGAGTGAAGCACTTGGTTCTTCAGCATCAAAATGTACCAAAACCTCACCCATACAGGGTCTATTGACAGTGATGCCAAATCCATTGTCGCTTGAAGCTGGCAGCGGCGGCGGTGGAAATGTTGGTGGCGGGGCTTCGAAATCACCGCCCGTACTGGAAGAACTGCTCGTAGAATCAGAGTCACTACTCGATAGGCTGGTTTTCCGATTTTCTGACCTCTTGACAACACCACCCTCGACAAACATGTAAAAAGGATTTTCCACCGAGATCGATTCCTTGACCCCACAATGAGTTTCGGTCTCCAACTGACGACATACCTGGGGCTGCGGCGGTGGTGGGACAGTGGAAAGCGTGCATTTGAGCTTGTTCTTGTCGACCCTGGGCAGCGATTCCGGCACAGTGGTCTTGGCCACACCGAGCTTACGAGGTTTAGGTATCGGGATTTGCCGCTGTTTGCCATCGTAATGTTCAGAGGGTGTCACTTGAGATTGCGGCAGTGGCTGAGGGGGAGTCTGGCATTGTCTGTCGGGACTTGCCATTTTCTCTTCGGTGTTATTGCGAACAGTGTCGGAGGCAAGGCAGTAATTTTTTGGCAATGAAGTCGTGGCGATGGTGGACGGCTGGTTCGACTGCGGGTTGGCAGCAGAAGCAATCTCCTGCTTTTCTTTGCTGGCTCCGTGGAGATATGCAGGAGCAGATGTAGTCGAAGATAAAGTTGAATTTCTCGATAGGAAGGATAAGGAACTAGAACTAGACGCGCTTCTGTTAACTTTTGCAACAGAGGCTGCTGGGGCATTTCTTTGATTGCTGCCATGAGGACTGGAATCTCCCAAATTCTTGTTCTTCTTGTATGGACTTGATGTAGAGCGGGAAAGGCTTGTCACAGACCTCAGGTGTGCAACTGATGCAGCAGATGTAGCAATAGGAAGTACTACTTTCTTGGACAAGCTTTCAGCAACAGAAGCAACATAAAACACAGACCGACGATTTTCGCTCTTAGAATCCTGTAATATGGGATCGAATTCCTGGATCACGCTCGGGTCTACCCTCGGCAAGGTCTGTGGCGGTCTCTGATCCTTGTCGGAAGTTTTTGGCGTGGCGACGTAAAATACGGAATTCGGTAACGATGGGGGAACTTCGTAGACAGGTTTGGATTCGGAGCGGATAGGAGCTCGTGGTAAAGGCGTTGGTCTTTCTTGTGGCACCGTACTGCAGCTGGAATTGTCACTTTGGGCATTCTGCTGACGAGGTTGGGGCAATGGCTTCGCCTTTGGCAACCTTTGGCTGGAATCGTTACTTTGAGCTTCCCTGACTATTGACTTATGGGCAGTCCCCGAAAGCCACGTGAATTCATCATTGGCATTTTCCATTTATCCTAAGTACGAGACAAAAACTTTAGTCAACCATGTTTGTCGCCAAATTTTCACTTTAGGTGACACTGAATTCAGACGTAAAAGGACGTATGAGAAAGTTTTGTCTACAAGCACAAACCTCCTTTCTCTAATTTCCTGGGGGGAAAACGTGTAAATCCTATGAAAAGAGGATATGAGGGGAACGCTAATTTCCTGTCCACTGATCATCCCCAAATAATTGTTATTATGGCGAAAATTAAAATTGTTACGCAAAATCATATATTGATATTTGCAAAATCAAATTACATGTACATGAACCTTTACTGCATCACTACATGTTTTGAGTAAAATTTCAACGAATTTCACCAACACGACTTTCATTTTACTATAGGCTGGCCTAGTTTTAATGATTCTCGCAAATTATGCATACTGATAAGGAGGTTTCCTGTATTGTGCAAGCAGGTTTCCCTCTAAATTCCCCCAAGATACACTTGCCAAAATTTGCAAGGGTTACTTGTAATTGACCTTATCCTGAAATTAAAGTATTAGAACCGCAGGAAATTATCTCGCTTCATAATTATGCCTCCAAGATGATTCATACTTTTAAATAGCCCATGCAGCATAAAAAGCCACACAGTTTATTTAGCATTGCTTGAACTGCTGTCAAGGCAAATCATTGTCTTTCTAGCCACGGAAACAAGGCCAACCATAAGATTAAAATCGTGTTACCACCCATTTTACATTGGAATGACATCTAATCTAGTCTGAATGATATGCGCAAATATCTTTCCAATGACATTTTGCAATTTAAATCGGGATTGAAAGGAACCACAATATTTTTCTTCTATTATGCCTACTCATTTTATTGTTCTTCCAGACCATAATGAATTCCACCAATGTGTACAACAATCCACTAGCTAAACATAAAACGACTAGTATTAGTTTTCACTCAAGTTTATATGATTACAGAACTCAGGTTCCCATGACATTTCTCTGAAGGTCTAAAATAATCATCCTAACTGGCTGATGAATCATGCCCACAAGACAGGAACTGAATTACAAAACATGCATATGTCTATGTCGATAAAAAAACAGCAACTTCAATAGAAAATAACTGCGCAGCTACGCTTGTTTTATGCCCATATAGGACTGCAATATGTAGTACAATTATAAAATTTTACTTACTGAAATAAAGGTCAAATAAATTTCTTCTGGGAAATGGAATGAGGAACGGGCTGGAGGTCACGATACAGAGATTTCATTATAATATTATCAAATTCCGCATCAATGGATACTCCTGAACTATGACAATGTCTCTCTAAAGCAAACTGCCTCTAATAAATTGTAAAAATACATAACAAAATTCATTAGGTAACAGGTTCGATTCCGGTTAATCGAATTCCTGCTAACAAAAGTTTTATGCACTTACGTTTCGATGTTACGAGGTCACATAATAGCGCGATAACCGCCTATTGCACGTATTAATCCATGATTAATAATCTTATCGAATGCAAGATTGCAAATCAATAACAAAACATAAATAACTGCAAAAACAAAGGCGCACCCCAGACAGAGCGGATACAAACATGACCAACTCAAGTTCTCTTCTTCGAAGTTCAAAAGAAGTTGAAGAACGAAGAAAAGCGAAGCCAATTTAGTGACGGTCGCCATCTTGGAACTCTTAAAAACTTCTTCACGTAATTTACAACGCATACAGTACATTAAATGTTATTTCCAAACTACACATACAAAACATTACAGAATAACAAACCTTCGCGCGATTGTTTTTTTTAAACATACGAAAAACTTATAATTCTATAAATAAATTATCATGAAAATTGTGAGAAAATAAAGTGCCAGCTCGTTCCAGGAATTCTGCTGGAGATTACATTGCATCAACTTTTGGCTTCTTTGAATAAATTTACATACTAGTATAGTGTAATAAGTTGCACAATTCGGAAAGATCTTCCCTTCATTTTTATCACAGCTCTCTAGTTTCAAAATATTCACCTCAAATAATTTATTATTTATCAAAGAGACAAACATGATTAACATGTGCTCACAGCTAGGGCTGGGAACACATAGGCTAAGAAACTAATAAAAATTGTAGGCCCAATAGTAGCCAACACGTCAATAAGTGACTATGGTCAAAATATTTTTCCAACCTAGGTAGCCCAACAGGCAACTCACAGTACCAGCCCTGCATGCATGCTGCAGCAGTTGGCCTGCCTTGCTTGAACCAAAAGTTTCTGGACTTCTGACCACTACTGGTCGTCCAGCATAATTTGCAGAACGCAATTTTCTCAACCCATTTATGCAAAATCTTTTGGAAAAAAAATCAATTATGCATACAATGATACTCACACGTACACATGCAACGTAAATGTTAATAAGGTCACCCATATGGCTGAACAGATGTGAGAATACATAATATGACCCTATGTAGCTATATAGTCTGAAGGTAGTAAACAGAGAAGAAAACAATATGCACACATCATATTTCTTTTTGCCTCTTACATCTTAATAAGTAAACTTCCTTCTTCTTGAAAAGATAAACTTGCCATGCACTTCACCCAAATGTAGTCAATGGTCATCCATTCACAGGTAAATTCTGTCAAGTGAAAAAAATGTCAAAATGTAGTTTTTCTAGTATGATAACACTCAGTAAAAACTGCTGAAACTTCATATATTATCCAGATTGACAGAAAGACAAGAAACAGAGAATAATATAACAAAGCATGATGTTATTTTTCCTCATAAAATAAATTGGGTTCAGCTGATGCATGCTATGCAATAAAACTGTAAATTCAAGTTTTAAAACTGTGTGAAAATATATATAGATTCAAGCTCACCGCTGTTTATCGGTGTGCTCGTAACAAACAGAGGTACGATTAAAGCCTACTGGTAAATACAGAAATAAACAACAAATTGGATTGAAACATCACTAGAAGCAAATTGGATTGAAACATCACCAGAAGCAAATTGCGGCTGAATGCAGTTCAAATTCAAACTAAACTTTATTAAATAGCAACAAAACAAATAAATATAATTATTGCTGTGTTATACATCAAGCCCTTGTTTGACAAAAAATTTGCCATTATACAAACACCAGAACAATGGCTATAGAGGAGATTTTAGTCAATTATGAGCAAATTGCCTGATATTTTAGCTCTAAAAATATTAGGCTAATAGATAGCTGTGCCAAAATTATAATAAGTTTCTATGAGCTTTAGCCATAGTATGATTTTATGTATTCTTTAAATAACATTAATAAAAGCCAATTCACAAATTTGCTACTATTTCAGACAACAGCAAATAAATAAAGGGGGAATGAGTACACAGATTGCAAATAATCAAAAATGCGGAGGCTGACTAGAATAAAATCAATATCTTGAATAATCCCTTAAATATTTAGTGAAATATTTGGTGTGTATTAAAAACGTATAAATATTTTATGTGAATATGTTTCTTGGTAACCAATTCAAAATTACAAAACTATCACCCATTGCAAACAGCACAGCATGCCTTATTTGAGCAAAATTTGTAGAGATATAAAATGCTTAGATAAAAGATACCCCTCTTCAATCAAAATCATGTACATGGAGTCATAAAAACTAACATGTAAAATGTGTATGTTCTTTTTAAATGTTTTCTAATAACACTGAATATATAAACTGCTGGTGTGTTGGATATACATGTACATGAGAGCACAAAATGCATTGTGATATATAAAGTTGAAATTTGCAAAAGAGAGGCCCATTCGTTTCAGTACCTTTCCTTTGCCTCTTCTGCAGAATATGGTTGCTGATCAACCAGTGCCACAGTTTCCTTGCCCCCGCAATTATTGACTAGTGCTAAAGTGGATTTCTCCTTCCAGCCAATCGCTTCCTCATCCTGCTTTTGCTTTTCTTCTTCTTCCTGAACAATGTAAGTAACAACGTGAATAACGCCTCATCTAACATTAAACTAATCATGTGTATATAAAAATAATCAAGTCGTTTTCGTCAAGCGTAATGCACGACCTATTTCCAAAAGCACTCAAAAACTTTTTTGATGTCACAATCTCATGCAACAGAAGAACAAGTTCAATACCTCGGCTTTCATCTTGAAATACTCATTGATTTCAAACTGGTACTTCGGGGATGTGATACCAAAGAAGCTTGCTAGATGCCCTCCCAGATAATCACAAACTGAAATACCACATTTTGAAATGTTGTCAACTGTAAAGGACAGCAGATAGCCTCAAGAGGCATTTTAAAATCAAATGGTCGAATTACTGACCTGCTAAAGTTGAGTTTCCCAGCTTTACTACCTGATACCACACAAACGGTGCCCAAGTTAAAGTTGCCTGCATATTAAACATATAGCAAATGTCCTTGAAACAATATAAAATAAATTGAAGGTTGAAAAAAATTGCCCGTGTTTACCGGATCCACCAATGCTTGGGCATCCACCAAGTCCGCTTTTTGCTTCTCAGAATCATCGTCTTCATCGGAACTGAATTCCTCCAGGATACCATCGCTGAAATGCAAAATCCTTTTTGGAATTCTTTTCTTGACATCGTTTTGATTTTCGTTAGCATCTATTTCCTGAACACGTTGCCCAAGATCTTTACCATCGTCGATCTAATGTCATAAAATCAGGCAAAATCAATTTTTTTCATACAGCGATATGGGCATTGAGGAATGCATCAGGAGCAACCCACATGAACTCAAAATTAAATACGCCACACGGGTTATTGCCAAACTGAAGCCAAACAAGCTCGCAATCAACAACCTGATGATTCACGCACCAAACCTACTTTCATTAGATTCGCTAACTCAGAGATAAAAGCTCGTTCTTACAGACAAGACAGTTGATTCTACGTCATCCAGCGGGTTCACGTTGATGTCTTTCAAATTCGTAAATGGCAAATCGTCGCCCATATTGAAGAAATAATAAACAAAACCATATACTGTCCAGTACTTGGCAACGTAACACAACAACGAAATCTGTCAATTTTAGCAGCAGACACAGTTCAGTTTCTGTGAAAAAAAATTTCAACGGCGCTCTCGCTCAAATCGCTACACGAATAGAGGGCGCTATAACCGCCGTTGATGCATGTTTAATAACTTAGTCCCAATCGTATCGGTGAATTAGATCTCGTCTGGTTTTCGTTAATTTACAATGGTAAGTATTCATTCTTCATTCATTAAGCTTTTGCGAGTAATTTACATAAAAAACGTAGTTATGGTACGTATCTCGCAATCTCCTATGAAAAGATTTTGTTTTGCAAAGTCATAAGAACAACGGCCAGTAACCTGTCAACAAGGTTCAATTTTGCAGACTCACTCCATTCCAATTTCCAAATAAACCAAATTGAAATTGTTCATCGTTTTTTCAGGGCCAGAATCAGTCTGGGGGAAGCGGAGGAGGATCAGGTAGCGACAAAAAGGACGATAAAGTAAGTTTATCAGAATAAACGAACGGTTCAGTCAAGCCATAGGGTCGTCAATTTCGCTGACCATTGGTTCACCATTGCCACTGCAGGGTAGCTACTCAACATTTGTTATAGTTTGAAAGGTGGTAGCATTGCTTGAATGGAACGTTAAATTCTGGAATTATTCCGTAATTCATGTAATTCAAAAAAATTATGTCATGGTGATAGTTTCTATTGCTCTCAGCTCTCGAATGGCTACCGAGCTTAAGCCGGTGAAGGAGTTAAATTCCTCATGTCATCGTCATGTTACATTTTATTTTATACTACGTTTTTTAAAAACACGCAAATCAATGAAAAATTAACTTACCAGTTATTCAGCAGACCTTACTTGAGTGCATGATTGACAGAAATATCAGCGATTTATGCTGATAATTTTTTTATTCACGATTTACTTCGTTCCGATTTGAATTACACTTTCCAGGTGTCGTTCTTTTCTCGTCGTAACCATTTATTGGTTTCCTGGAGATTGTAATTGAAATCTGAACGAAGTAAATCGCGAATAAAATACTTATCTGCAATATTGGAGTTAAATATGGAGTTTTTTAATATAATTCATTAATTATAACTTTTATTAGCTAAAATCATCATTTCTGATCAAACAAAATCGAAAAAAAAATTGGTCAATGTTGACAAATGATGACCTGAGGGGGGGTTCCGGTTCGATCGCGAAAACTGATGACAATATTTTATTTGTACGTCCCCTTATACACTCTTCAAAAATAGTTTTTTGTCAGGTTCTATGAGACTTACATTTCTTAGAAAAAGGGTGAGATTGAACATATTTTTCTTGATGAGATGAAATAGATTCGATTGGGCACCAGTTTTGAAGACGTGCTACCGAATGGAGGTGCTATATGGTGCCTCAAATTAGGTTCAATTTTTGTATGCCTCTATAGGTGGGATATGGCAAACCAGCAATGGCACCACATCATAGTTTCTACTTATTGAACCTACATTAAGGTTGCATATAGCTCACAAAGACGTCCCCCGTGCACCAGCGTGAACCTACCAGCTTATTGAACCACTAAAGGTTCTATTTGGTCAAGTTTTTTATGAGTAGGTACTGTCCCTATAAAATAGAAATTAAACCTTGTTGATCCTGCGAGCTTACTCGTGTTTTGACTGATCTTTCCCTTCTTGAATCCCTATAAGCCCATCTTACCTCGTGGTGTTTTTATTTTTCACACCTGCTCGGTTATATGGGCCACTGGATACTCGTTGTTTCCACCGTTTGGAGAATTAAGCGCCATTTTCGCCTCTCAACGGACGGGGTCCCCCTTGGTCCCCTATAAACCCCGGGTGCAGCTGACCACGTGTCCATCCGAGTGAATCTTTTAATTGGTGATGAAGATGGCTTTTTATCGTCGGCTGAATCATTGATTGAGCCAAATGGGATTCGGTGAAAGCGTCCTTACCCCCTGTTTTCACCGTATTTCTTTGTCATTTTGGCATTTATGGCAACGAGTTCCCCAAATTTCAAGGGGAAACGAGCCAGGCTATGTGGCAACGACCAATGGGATCCTTTCTACCGGTGAACCGTTCCATCCTAGAGCAGAAATTCTGGGAATCGATCCCGTCCCCCGCCAAGCACCCTGTATGGGTACTCTACCCTTCTTCTTCTTCTTCTTCATCCTCGGATGAAATGCATTGCATTAAACGAGAGATTGACACGCCTGAGTCGCCAAAAGCATTGTTTTCCTTAACCCAATAGGCCCTATGATGGGTCCATTTAGTATCGCCATTATTCGTAACAAGATATACGGGATTTTATCGCCTTATAATGTTTGTAATGCTCATGGCCTTTTATCGAATTGTCAATAATTAATCACAATTAACTTATAGGTCGACTGGGGCGAGTTAATACACTCCCGGATGTTTATTCAGGCTGGGACCGGCGACAAATAGACCCAAACGGCCTGACGGGGGCGCTGATCAAAACTATAAAATTGATGAAGATGCTCGGAGCGGGGACTAAGATATAAAAGTCGGATTGACGTGATCGAAGCATAAACGAAGAAAAATGAACGCTCGGCTTCTAATGGAAAATCCCCAACAATTGAAATCATGGCGATTGGGGGAGGATGATGGACGACAAACAACGGAATTTTGTTTTTGCATCCATGCCGAGCGTTCCTGTACGCCATAAATAATTCATGTGGCTGAATCTAAGCGAAAATTCCACACCCATACACGTTGCTTAAGCGATTTCTGGGCTAGTGACGCGAATTACGTTAGCACGGTCAGCTGACATGTCACTATGATGTCAGAGATCTATGGATATGGTTTCTGGAAATATGTTGGAGGAGAAAGGTCTGAAATGTTACCTGAAGATGTGGACAAGGCCCTAGGGGCTGTGCATCAACGACGTCCATCAAAAAAAGTCGCATTTCTGATTCTTACCCTGTTGGACTTCCCAGTTCTGTATATACAGAAGTTGGACCAAACAATGATAATACTTGCTGACATAGTTTTATTAAGGGTCTCCATATATCGATGACAATGCCGTACCCAAGGGGGCAGGCTGAGGGGGCTGCAGCCCCTCCCGAAATTTTCACTTTTAGGTTGAAATTTTCTCTACACAAGAAAAAGATTCGGAAATTTGTTCACGGAAGATGAGGTTCAGCACCCCCCGAAATAAAATCCTGCGTACGGCACTGATCAATGGAGATGCATAATGAAATGCAGATTGAATCTATAGGTTAATTTGAACGCAATTCTAATGTTTAATAAATAAAAAATTGCATCATATTACCCGTTTTATTATCGTTTACAGGTGCATAATTTCAAAGTAAATGTAAATTTAGATATTTAATTAAAAATGATACCGTATTCGTAATACTCCAAAAAAAAAGATTGCAGCAATGTGTCGCTGGATGGCGACGCTGTTGTATATTGCGGATCAGAACGTGGGAATATCAAGCGACGCATTTCTTCAACCTTTTTGGAGTATATAATTTTTAATTAAGCGTCAACATTTACATTTACCTTGAAATTATGTACGTGCCAATGATAATAAAATGAATAATATGACATAATTTCTTTTTATTTATTCATATTATAATTGCGTTCAAACCTATCGATCTGCATTTCATAATTCATCTCCAATGATATATGGAGGCCCTTAATTTGATGATTTTATGCACCCTCAACATAATAGCCCCAATCTTTCCTATGTACGTATAGTTTTGACTCGTACAAGGATTTTGAATTTGCCGCTCATCACGTGCGAGCGCTGAGTGGTTGAATGAAGTCACGTGCCGATGCGCGAGGAAGCTGCGCTCGTGGCAGTCATGGCAACCGCGGAACTTGAGATTCCAAATAAGACGTACATTTTGCAAAAGAACTCCGTTGCGTTTTTTTTCAAAATGGCGTAAACTGCAAATCAATCGTCAACTTTATAATTTTATCTCAAGTAAAACCTCCAGCAGCAGGTAATTATTATACATGTATTAGTAATTCAAAAACGAGTTTAAATTGTATTTTTGGCGTTTTTTTAAATACAATTTAGCTGAGATGGATCGGATGACTAGTTATTTATACATGTAGTTAAGGCAGAAAGGCATACGTTAAGTTCGAGATGTTACGAAATTAAAGTTCGAAGGTTATGATTAAATATAGTCAACAATCTAAAGTACCGCTTGTGCGTTAGATATATCTTTAAAGCAGTTTGGTGGCAAATAAAATTCTCAGCTTTTTGGATGAGCTTCAGAACAGCGGTGGGGTTTAAGGTAAGGGAGCTGAGCTGCAATCCAGCATGATTTGATCATAAATGTGGCAAAATCCGCAATTTCGCAGCGTTATTTCGCAGTTTTTATTTTCATTTTTATTGATTTATCGACGCCTCGGATGCGCGCCAGCGTGTAAATATGGCTCCGAAAGTTGATGTTCCCCCCTTCTATTGTTGAATTTTTGTGGAAATTTCAGGGGCTCCCCTGTCCCCACTGCCTCGTAAAATGACCATCACTTCACTCCGCTCTGCTTTCAATAAAAAAATATGGCGTAAATGTCAGTCAACTTTCAGGCTCCGCAATACACATAAAGACGAGTAACACAAATGGAAGAATTTCAGTTTTGTCTTATTCGATTTATAACTTAGCGACATATTTGATGGAGCCTACAATTCGCCTGCCCCCTCCTCCTTTATTGAATGTACTAATTACATTTTTGACTATAAACACGAAACCTTCCTCTTTTTTGGACGTACTATCTAGCATACTGTATATACAGGTAGGTAGTATACTGTATACAGGAGTTTGACAAAATGATGGAAACACCTGCTACAGATAAATACAAGTGTGTATTTTCAATAATTGTTTTGTTTGCCCTCGATGCAGCCTCGACCCTACTTGGAATTGACTCGTACAGGTTTTGAACATCCTCTAATGGAATTTTACATAATTTATTTAGAAGGATATCTTTAAGTGGCTTCAGTGATTTTGGAGCAAAGGTGCGTTTACACTATGTACTAAAACGTGTTACATTGCGAAGTTATGAAAGTTGTTTGGAAATGAGAAGGCGTTAGAAGCGTATAATAAATTGTATACAACAGTTAAAAACTAATTTATTATATAACAATGTTATGTCATATATTTTAAACGCACCTTTAGATTGCTGAAATCTGAAGATTTTACTGACCAGAGACGATGTTGATGTTGCCCATCCAGCTCTTCCAATCATATAACAAACACTAACAAAATCCATTGTTCAGTCTTTTAATATTTTCATTTTTTCTACACCCAATGCAGCCTATTATTCTGCTGAAAGCAATGTGTGAATTAGGGTCATGAACTCTACAATTATTGGTACTCAGCAAAAGACTCGTGACGTCGTTTATGCACAGCCCCCATGGAGTTATCTAGCTCGATTTTAAGTTTCCGTTTACTTGACAGCATATTTTGTTCAGTCTTTGTTTCTGTAGATATCGACAACCATTGTAGAGGGTGTTTCTGATCTTTGGGTCTTCAATGCAAATGATGAAAAGAGAGATTCTGGGTTCGATTCCCAGAGCCGGAAATCCTGAGCGAGCATTTCCATGGGTTTTTCACAGAATTTTTCGGAATGAAGACTTGTTCTGTGCCAAACAGCACTTAATGAAAGTGGATTTCGCTCCCCTTCGCCTTTTTCTTCGGAATGCATCATCTTTCCAGCGTTATCTCAGGAAGTGACCCCACTGAGGTCATCCAGCAAGAGAAGGCATTTTTCTCTGTCCATTGCAATGCAAGAACTTCCAGAATTGATAGCATTATCTAATGTTTTCACGCTATCTAATGGCCACTGAACAATCCACAAAGCCAGTGTATAGTTTCATGTTCATCAGAACTGATTTTATTCCTTGAGGCCAGAGCATTCCATTGTTTATAGGACAATGATTAGCTATCCACTGCTAAGGAATGTCTTCTCGTGAATAACGCCTACTGGGAAAATGACCATTTTATTAGTATTTTAGCCATTTCGTTAGAATCATTAAATGCAATTAATCGAAATTAATGCAACAATTGGTATTATTTCGCTAGAATTATTAGGATGATGAAACGTTTGGCTGATTTTGTTGCAATGAAAGGTGACCACTGTAGCTTCTTACTTCGATAACCAATTACGACATTGGGATGTCCTACGAATTAATTAATATGGATTTTCTTAAACGGATTAAAACTATCTTGTGTTGTCAGCGGTGATGTGACGTCAAGGGAACGAAAGAGCACTTTTATTGATTTCGTGAGGTCGTTTGCCACATGTTAGAATTGGATGGGAAAATTCGAATTGGCTGAGAGAACATGTCGAGGTCTTCACCAATTAATTCATCACGATTCAGCACTGTCATGATTGTCTCTTCAAGCGATTTTGTTAAGCTCGTCACTGTCTACAAATTGCGTGACGTTGTTTTCACTATAGGCCAATAAGACAAGTAAAACTTGGAATGACGAGTTTTCCAAAGCTAATGACAGTCTCGGATGACATCAGTTCACTGCACCGCTGCATTTATCCAATGTTTTAAAGTTATTTAAAATAACAGGGTTCCTGCAGACCTTAAATACCTGGAAAAGTCAGGGAAAAGTCAATTATCTTTTAAAAATCAGGGAAAATTGATTTACTTTTAAAAAGTCAGGGAAA
Organism: Kryphioiulus occultus; assembly: GCA_034687865.1. Classification (NCBI taxonomy): domain Eukaryota; kingdom Metazoa; phylum Arthropoda; class Diplopoda; order Julida; family Julidae; genus Kryphioiulus; species Kryphioiulus occultus. Next base: position 27,501 of record JAQGAF010000038.1, on the reverse strand, counting down.
ATTGATTTGCTTTTAGAAAGTCAGGGGAATTCAACAAATCAATAATAGATTTTGCATAGCTAGTTATTGGTTAGCACGAAAATCAAGATTTGACAAACAATTCTGTAAAAGAAATTAAGAAAACGAATTTAAAGTTGTTGTTTCGTCATGCAAATCTCCTGTGTACATGTATGTATAATAAGCAGTAAATGTAGCATTGCTTACATTGGCATGTCATATTTTGCATTTGCAATGGCCAGGGTGGTCAGAAAAATTTGTTTTAATACCTGGGAAAGTCAAGGAAAAGTCAGGGGAGTTGAAAGTGTCATCTCTGAATAAATTCATTCATTAGATTGGTACAAATTAAAATATAAATGCTTTTTTTATGTCGAATGTACATGTACATGTATTCTCGAAATAAGACTGTATATGAACTTGCAGATATTATATTTGGGGGATATAGTAAACCTGCTCGTGTATTAAAGTGGATGCAGGGTGTTATGAGGGGTTGAATTTAATAGATATAAATACATGGAGAAGTTCATCCCTTCCCCATCCCATTCTTATCGTTATGACTCATGCGATATAGCGAGTAGGAAAAAAAGGGTAGGGGTATTCGGAGGGCATAAATAAGAGTGATTGAAAAATAATTGATCGCTATAATGTCATAATGGGGCAAATCTTCTAAAATTAGGTCGGTAAAGCGTTGCAATTATGGGTAATCATAGAGAAATTCAGATGCTTTTTTGCGTGAAATCGTTGCATGGCTGGGGGATTCGGTTTCGGGGCGTTTCAGTGGCGCCACCTACATGTACCTCTGACCCCACCCAGTTTTTTTTTCAGCGTAAAATTAGCATTAATTAATGCATTAATGCGAAATTTCGTGGATTCTGTTTAGCTGCGACGCCTGCGCTTAATCGTTCAGGGGTCGCTGCACCCTGATGCGAGAGAGAAGCGTCTTATTTACATGATTGTAAACATTTTATTGTAGACGTGATTTAACGATATGCGCCCTATTAAACCCAATGGTACAACAGGGGCGTCCGTTTATGGCTCTTAAAATTTTCCACTCAAGAGCCTCTGTGCGTTGGGCGCCAGATTGGGATCTTTGGGACCTTGTAAAACGCTCCAGAGCCATGGCTCGTATACTGGTTTCATGTTGTCATCATCCAATGTTAGTTTTTGAGACAACTTTCACCAATGTTAGAACTAAAACAAGCAGTTGCAATGCATTGTGAGCCTTGCACACATTTCGGTTTTTTGTATGCTGGCTCGTGTATTTTAATGTGTGGTTAAGAATGTATTACCAACTATTATAATTATGATTTTGTTCCAACAAAGCGTTAAGTTTGGCCCCATTATTTGAATTTGATTCCAAAATGCACATTAAGTTGAAAGTTTGTGGGACACCCTATAGTTGTGACATGCTTTTGGATTCCACGTGAGCGCGTGCAAGAATTCCAACTTCGAAGCGTGCGTTTTTCTAGAACTAAAGTTTGTTCTAGTAAAAGTCGAATTCTATTCCGGATTTCGGAAATAGTGTTAATTTCAGCAAAATATTTGGGTATCAGCATAAAATACCGATAATTCTAGAGTCGAGTAACACTTATATCACGTATTTTAGCAAAACAATAGGCAGGGGATGTAGAAATTAATGGAGGCTGTTGCTAGGCTGGTCAATAAAACCAGAGGTTGACTATACGTGGTTTCAAGGGCTGAAACAACAGCTGGGTTGAAGTTGTTGAACTGCTTTAAAATCTTCACTGGTTAGCAAAATCTCCATGTTTTAACTCCAACATACTGTAGCTAAAGTAAATCAAAGATTTAAATGAGTGGCATGAAATTCCTTTAGAGAATGTTGAAATTCAACTTGTGCAAATCAATTCGAATAATTGAGGCTCTATTGAGGATAAAAACATCAGATTTGCTCAAAATATTTAAAATTCAACTCTGCTTGTTTATTAGACAAGAATGCCACCTGTCCAGGCTGTCGCAATTTATCCTTTCTATGTTGTACCCCTTAATTTTTTGTTACAACTTGTAGTTTGCTGTGTTGCTTAGTCTTGTTTTTCTTTCTTTACCCTAACCTAACCTATCACCTAACGTAATCTATCCTAACATAAACTATAACCTAACGTAATATTCTAACATGTAGCTGCCCCTAACTGCCAGGCAATCACTGCACGCCTTCGAGTCTTTAGGAGAAGTCCACTTTCACATTGTGTTTATGGCGGAGCTTGACACCAGGGGAACCACATTGTAGCAAAACCAGAAATGTACACTGTATATTTAGCTGGATAAGTCATGGTATAGAACATAAAAAAGTGGTGTTCTAATCGGACGAAAATGGAATATTTTGGAGACGTCGTTTATGCAAGACCCTTATGTAAAGTTCTTACGCTCTTTCAATTACATTAACGCAAAGTTGTTTCTGTTGCAGGTATTTGCCCTTACGGGTAACATGACGCGACATACCCGGACTCGCTCCCTGAAAGCCTGAAATGGTTACCTATTCACAACACGCCCAGCCTACGGAGGGTCGCCCATAAACGAAGGTATGGTGGGCGATTTTCGCTACTCGCAAATTCACGTTTTGGGGATCTCGTGTCTACTCCCCACCCCCTAGTAAATTGTAATACCGTTTGCGCAACGCGGTCGCGCATAATATTTCGGTTTCAAGTTGCGTCGTCGCGATATGATCGCCTGAATTTCCAAGAAACATTATTTTTGTTTTATCTGGCATTGAAGTGAGCCAAGTAGCCGTGCATGCCACAGTCTAATCAATCGATATTTATTATTACTCTCTCGCCCGCATGCATCTGTTTTCCCTTTTTCCTTCTGTCGCGCCCCCTACCAGCGCCATTTCCCCCCTATTTTTTTTTCTTCTCTCCTCCATTTTGAATCCCCCTAGCTCCAGCTTGGGTCCCCTTGGACCCCTTGGTACTGCTCCCGCTACGTATTGATTGATTGAACGGAAATGGGGCTTCAAGGCCCTTAGGGCAATAGATTTAACGAGTGTTGCTTTTTTTATTTTGTCCGTAGCATTAGCGACGGAAGGCTCGCTTTTTTAATTTTTGTTCTTCTACGTGTCAGTGACGAATTGGGGATGATAGGGGTGAGAAATTCACGTAACCAAGCACTGAGTCTCCGAAATTTTGACGCAGCTAAAAGGTGTTATCAATATCGAGCCAGTCGATGTCCACCGCAAAGTGCTGCGCATGCGCACTATGCAGCCTCGCTTATCTTCGCTTATTTCCCTTTCATTCCTAGCTCTTTTCCAAAAGAAAGCTAAAGTAAAATACGAGCAGTTATGATATCATAGCGAAACGCACCGAGACAATAGCGCACAAACAAAATTGCGTCCAACGACCGCTTGTCCTTGAAAATTGCGGTCGATCGCCGACGCCGACGCCAGCGACACCCAGCGGCGACTACTAGCAGCTCCGCCAATTTTTTGTTTGTTTTGCTCAGATTTTCTGGAAATAACAACGTGCGATAACAGTTTGTTCACATTAAATTGGCGATGACCAATGGTTGTTGTGTTGAACTTGAACTTTTGATAACCAGGCTGAACTGAACCGATAACTGCTGAGAACTACTGTAGTTATCAAATACTGAATAAAATTTGGGCTGCATTTGGGGACGTTCAAGTATTATGTCATAGTGGATGGAAGGTTGGTCTGAAAGTCACTACATGTATTTCCCGATGACATGTAGTGACTTTCAGACCAACCTTGCTTCCACTATGTCAATACTCGTTATCGTTTTCACCATGGCGACATAAGGGAACGTTCAAGTATTATGTCAGCATCTTAAGAGGGGAGTCATCCAAATGCTGACAAATGATGACGGAAATGGGAGGTTGTGGCGAAATGATAACGCCATCATTGATGTTTTATAAAAATTATCGTAAAATTCATCATTTTTGTTCCAGTGCCGTAAAATATTCGCCTGTGGCGTTGGTTTGTGTATGATTACAGGGTCCCCCCTCCCAGACCTGCAAAATCTGGTAAAGCCAGGGAACTTTCTGGATAAGTGGTGTGGAATTGGGGAACTAGTTTTTCGAGTTCCTGCTTTCGATCCTCCATGTAAGGATTCCAAATCGGACAGCAATACTCGAGAAGAGGTCGGACTAATGAAAAATATCCAACTTCTTTAACTTTTTGAGAGCAAAAAGAAATTCAAAGAATTTCAAAGAAATTCAAAAAATTCAACATTTCAAAGAAATGTTCGTAAAATCTATCATTGGGATAAGTTTGTTTGGCAATGAGGGAATATCGTTTTCAGAAATTAGTAGTGACCATGAAAAAGCAAGACTGCTAATAAAACGCACCTAGTGTCGATACTTTTAATGAATGTACCGATCTTGGAGAATATCTGCAAGCGAGAAAACTCGATCCCACCGTCGTACACCAGGTAGTTGTGAAGCTTCTTCATGCAGGCAACTTTAGAAGGATACCAGAGGCACCCTTTTACTTTGCCAGGGATTCCGAAAGCATAGCTGAAGAAATAGCGGTAATCCTTCTTGAAAACCTGTAGAATATCAATGCACGAAAATCGGAGCACAATTTGCATTTGTAAGATATGTGAAATGAAACTTGGTAGAAAATAAGAAATTACTTGGATCCGGTGATTATTCGTATCAGCGACGACAATTTCTTCATCAAAACCCAAGCAAAATCCCCGAGGGCAACTAAACTGCCCCAAGCCAGCACCATATTGACCAATTTTGTACCTTTGGAAGACACGAACATATTAACCATCTAATATAATATCAAAGAAAAATTTACTACTGGAATTAAGCTTACTTTATTTTGGTCGGAATTTCATTGACGGATGGTGTGTTTTTCTGTGAAAAGCCAGTTTGCGCCTCGGGCAATTTCTGCGATGCTGTTAGTTAACGGAGAAAATATAGGTTAGCACTGATTATAATGCTGATGAAAGAATGATATATTCATGAAATAAAACCTGACGTGAAGGCGCTGTTGCACTGGCTAATCACAGGGTCGAATGATGGCTTTTTCTGAGCAACATTAGATTTGCATGCAGTCATTCGTGGTGGTGCAATGAACTGATCGGACCTCGCACCTGTTTCTGTGGTTGATTCTCTTGCAGCCGAAGCTGAAAGGTTGTCATGAAACTCATCTTTTTTTCCTATGTTGGACAGCATACACCCAACGCAGATGGGAAACTATGTAAAGGGCAAAAAAAAACATTAAAACAATCTTGTTTTCAGTAATGAAAACTTTATTTTGACACAGAAATAACACGTACCTGGCAATTGTCGCAGTAGTAAACAAGAGCATCTTCAACATGTGAATGAGTCATGTTGGATTTTTCAATAAGGTCTACCTACAAATTTAAAAATTGAGAAATTATTACAGAGTACAAAATGTGTAATGATTAAATGTTATCGAAATGAAGATAAACCAGATGTTTAGAAAAATGTCAACATTAATTTGCTATAATTTGCTTATTACGAAAAATTCTTCTAGCCGAATTTCTTGCCTGGGTTTTAAAAAAAATTGAAATATACAACCAAAAATTTGCATGAAATTTAATTGCAACGCATTTTTTTTCCACAAAAATGATTTGACTGAAGTAAATGCATTAATGAACACCTGATGATATGTTCAGTCTCCATTGAATTACATCGCCTTTCAAAAGAGGTTTTTATTAGCCAAAATTGCCCACAACATTCAGTTTATCTTAGCTAGATTATTATTATCATTTTTTTTTGTAAAATTTGATGCAAATGCACTACCTAATTTCTATTTTTTTATTTTTTTTAGAATTATTTTAAATACACACGACTATGAACAAACCTTGTGAGTTTCAAAGACTCTTAACTGTTGATGTCTAGACAGACAAGCTGCACATAAGAACTCGGGGCAATCGACACAATGAGCCACAGCAGACTTCTTGCAACGACAAACCACATTGGAAATCTATTAGATAAAAAATCATTATTACAAATCAAATGAAAAATAAATATTCTCCTTAGGAAATGCAACTCACCTTAACAAGTCTTTGAACTTCTGGCATTTGATTCTTGCACAGCAGGCAATCATCGCACAAAACTCCTGCATTGTGGAATGGAACTGCAGCAGCCTGGTATTCGGGCATTTGCAGGGCAAGATTTCTAGATTCCAATGAAGACATTCATGAACTTCAAATCCAATAATACAGTTTAACATGTAACAGCAAAAGAATTTGTGAAGATACGATATTATTTAACTGCTTGTACAAATTGTGGAGAAAATTTCAAAAACTAAAACTTCTGGAATGAAAAAAAAATGGAATTTGTAGTCACATGCCTGTAGCACATGTGAAGTCAGCATGTGCTTTTTCAGAAATGAAACACACGTAATAGCATGATCTTCCCATGTTTTTTCCAGCTATCAGGAAATAACATGCTGCAAATTAATGAACGGATACTTGATCTTGATCGCTGATGGTAGAAATGTCATTTATGAACATGATTAGTGAATTGTTTGGAAGGTAGACATTACACTTTTAATTAATTAATTATAGTTTTATCTGCTATGATACGTACCTCGAAAGATAACTCGATGAGGCTTTCCATAGTGTTATTTCTTACTGATCACTCCGACTTGTACCTAAACGTAATTCCCAAAGAAAACTTACCTAAATTTTTGGTGCAATTTTATTCCAAATATTTTTGAATTTGTTAGCATTTATAATGGAATGATTCAGAAACTAGGCAAAATATAGCCAACAATTACATGAAAGCAGATTGGAATAGTTTGATTTTTCGCTCTCATATAGTTATGATATTGCAGCAAAAAATAAAACCTTACTCAAATCTGATTTCGCCATATTTAATACTGAAAAGGAAAACCGTTTGACCAGTTGAAGACATAAATACAGAGAAATTTGAATGACATTAATTTTGACTTTCTTTTTCAATTTTAGTTTGAAATTGCAATTACCCCAAGATATTTTCATAGTTTTAGAATAGTCTTACCATGGTTGGTTGCCAGAAAGCTCTATGGTTTATTTTTTTGATCAATGAATGCATTTCCAATTTTCAACATCCAAGAAGAAAAGCTAATTTCAAAAAATGCACATATAACAATTATCTGGTTTACCATTAAATGAACATGCCATACTACTGTATAAGCCAGTGGGCTTCTTCTAAAGACTCGTACGTTGGCAGTGATTGCCTGCTGTTAGGGGCAACTAAATCAGAAATTACATTTTAGCTATGTTTAAACCAGGATAGACTCAAAAAAGCATCAATACTCTGTGCACACTTGGAGCAGGGCATATACCGTAGTATTTCCGACGAGTCTTCTCCAGACCTGCAAGGATCCTGAAACCACCTGCTCGAAACTATAAAAATCATTTTAGACAACATCGAGTCCCGTGTGGTATATCTGAAGTCAAAACAAGAAACCTTTATTTGATCAGTTCCAACATACACATCGCCCATACATTTGTCTATAACTTCTAAAAATAGTAATGATACACCGAAGAAATATCCGCAAAGTTGCGGAAGGCAAATAAATAATTTCCGAGGACGTTTCGGTGCGACGGAGTTGACCGATTTGGCTGAAAACGTAACACTGACCAACTTAGGAGCGAAACAGATTGAAATCCTTGTGCAAAAATGCAAAATATTTGAGCTGGAGCAAGAATTTCGTACCAAGCGTCAATTCCAGCGCACCGAAAGTCCTATCAAGAGTCGAACGACACGCTTAGTTAGTAGGGTTTGGACGTCGAAAACACTCAACGTCAGACAGATAGCGGGAGCTGAGTTATTCGGTATATTGATAAATCACAATATGATATAGTTGTTAAACACGACAAAAAATATATTCGCTTCAAATATGGTTAAATATCCATTTATATTCGATTCCGAGAACGTATCAGAATATCTATGTAAATATGGAAGGTCAACTCGGTTAATATTGTTAAGGTCACGACCCGCTAGCCAAGGCCCTACTAAGTTTCTGCGCTCTACGAAAACACGACGCTCGACCGTACTGGTAAGGCTAAATTAGTTCAGGTTAATGCTGAAATACTGTTACGCGCCTACGAGTGGCTACTCTGATAACACATTGATTCATGTACTCGTGACGAACAGATTATTATAGGAATCACAACGATTGCCAAAGCAGGATTAACTGGCGATGCAACATGAAAACCAAATATTCATCTGCTGCTTTTTGCAAGATCTCCGCTAGGCCCAGCGCAGAAACCGTCTTTGCCGTGGAATATGCGAGTCTACGCGGTAGTGGGAGTGAGCGATGCGCTAGAATGTACGGTAATTTTGTGAAATTATTCGCTTTACAACTAGTGCTCATGGAGACAGCATCGAAACCAAGATCACACAAGCCGTGTCAGTTGCCAACTAGGCCTACAAATGCATTGTGAAAAACAAGAAAACTAACTGTGTTCACTTACATGTAGATCCAACTTTTAGGCCTGGTTATAATAGGCAAATTCACCAATTTCAGTGCAAAGCCAGTGTTGTACAAGCATGGACATTGGTAGAATTCAACATATACATTGGCTGAATTCGCTTCAAATATGATTTAGTATGATTGTAATGTTCAAATATGATTGTGGTACCACGGGTTAAAATGCAATTAAATTTTTTAAGGAGAATATCATCGAGAATCCTGTATCAACGACAAGTGTGCAACTTACTATGAAACAACAGCACAAAGATGTGCTTAGTGTGGTTATAACCAGTTCTATGATGAAGTGAATACCAGTTGCAACCTGCCAATAGAGATGATTAAAGAAAGGCTTTTGTTACACATTGTCTTTCACTGCAAATGTGCAAGCAGTAAACCGGACATTCCAGAAGATGCCACGGCACGTAACGACAACCAATGAGAAAGTCGAAAATATGGTCCATTCTGCTCAAGTGCTCATCGAAGGATTGTGAACTACGCGCACAACATGAGATCAAATTGAATCATTTTGCGTCTTCGACGGTTCGACTGCTCTCGAGACGCAGATCCACAAAAACCGGCAGTTTCCGATTCGTGCGACTGGCACACAACTATCACAATGTCAAAGTAATACTGCAATTATATAATAATAAATATTCCTGCAAAGGGATGTACGATCTGATATTTGGTTTTCATGTTGCCGGGGGGCTCGGGGAGCCCAATATCGATTATCTGGGCCCTTTTGTAAGCGTGCGGGCCAACACAGTTATATAACCTGGAAAGTACGCCATGGGATGATTAAGCTAAACACAGGTTAGGACACCAACGGCTAGACATTATCACGTGATTACCAAATAGGATTAGACGTTAACGAGTAATATGGCTCACTTAACATGCTTTGGCGAATTACAGCCACAGAATGGGCATTTCGCCCGAAACCTGGTTACCGGGGGGCGAACGAGAGCTAGTATAAGGTAGACTGGGTAAATATGTACGGTTAATTTCTATATAGTGCACCTAACCGGCGCCAGCGTAACTACCGTTAAGCGACAAACACAGACTATGACTATAAAGTGTATATGAATAAATGACACGTAACAGTGAATATTAGTTTTTCCTTAAAAGTAAATAAGTCGATATATCAAGATTAGGTTCACGCTATGTTTTTCATTTTTTAACATTCATAAAAACCTGAACGCTAGAGGCAACACAACGCAAGACCGCAGTTTTGCATTTCAGCAATTCTTTCGAAACACTAACGTGAGACTGAAAGCAATGTTTCGTGGACCATTTAGATGTTCACATGACCAAAAAAACCTCTTCACTCAGAGCCATCCTGGAGGAAACTTTTACAAAATGCTATACTTTTTGAAACTTTCATTTTGCTTTGGACTGATTTTCTTCATTCACAAAATCTTTCAGACGTATTTGCAAAAAAGTTTGCGGCAATCAAGAACTCGAATAAGAGGCAAGTCAACAAAGGTGTTGGCAAAAATGCCGGCTTCGAGGATTCATTCTCTTCAGAATGACACGCTAAGTCCACAAAAGATTTGCAGTTCATTCTCCAGAAACATGTTCGCAAATTGCAAATGGTTCCTCCGGAACCTCCAACCGACTGTCCGGCTCCATGCGTTGCACTGCCTCGGCACGTCGAATTGTCCTCAAAAATCCACACTAAAATATCACAGGAACCTAAGCAACGACAGTAACAAGTCTCCCAAATGTCCCATACACAACAGATACATGAAAAACATTATGGCCTACTTGCATTACCAGGTAATTTGTACCATAAACACATGGAATGGACTTAAGACCTTCCACTGACTATGAGCGTGAAATACGTTTAAGATTTATTATTATATATCATAATATTTCGTGTTCTATTATTGATTACTTTCGAGCCGTTCAAAGATGTCCGAAATGTATTCTCGTGGCAAAAGAAGAACTGAAGGCAGAATCTGCAGCAACCGCACCAGTGTCGAACAATTGGTTGTGATCGAAAATGTACCATAAAAATCAGTTTTGCAATTCCAAAGGTGCAATTGTGATGCGAGTGGCGAGTTTTCCATCACGACCATTGAGTTCGGTGGATTTTGGTGGGCAGCGTTGCACGGCTCGACACTAACATTAGTCATTGATCACTGCACAAAGGATATAGAATATTATAGATATAAAGTGTGTATTTGTGTTTGTGTATATATATATATGTAACCACAGGACATTGGCAGTACTTGTCCCTACTGTCTAAACTTTCAGGCACTGGTCTGGTCTAATATAGGGGAAGTTAAATAGATTGTAAACATAGCACCAAAAATAGTGGGTGATGCTCATTCAATTGTAAATACAGAAAAACGCAAATAATGTACTTTCAAAATACGAAAGACGGAGGGGGGAAACGTTTCTACGCTTTATTGGCCCTAGTGCACCATTTTGAAACTTTGCATAGCTGGAAAATAATGCCATAATATTTCTGAGTTGATTTTCGTTCCTTTCGTAAGGTAAAAAGAAACAAAGCTTGACATTATAACTGGAGATTAAATGGCTGCTGTTATTCGGATGATGAGATATAACATTTAGTTAAACTATGAAATATGCGTGTAAATAGCACGAGTAAATCAGCGAATGGGGGGCCAGGGGGGTAGGACAATGGCTAAAGTGCTTCAAAAATTGTAAACACCCCGACGGGCTATAAACATCTTACAGTATATAATAAATTCGGTTGAAGATTGGAAGAGAAGTGAGGGGGAGGAAAAATAATTTCGTAGATTCATATATTATCACGAATACGTGAGCCATTTCCAAGTCGAAAAATGCAAAAAACTGAAACAGACGTTAACGGGTACAATTTGAAACCCAGTCACGTGTCATACTGGTCAACTTTGAAAATGTGGAAAAATCATAGTGAATAAAACGAAGTAGCGATGAACTCAAAATACATTTGCAATGATATGTAAAGCGAGTCAAAATTATTTTGGCACCGCTACATTATATTGGGAAAAAGCAGATTTATACATTTTGGTCGAATTTTGGTGTCAAGTCTTAATCTTAGGGAGTTTGGGTCATTCATCCGTCAAGCACGTAAATGCAGCGATACATTATTTATGAAATTTAATGATAGCCTGCAGCAGTTTTGTATATCATCAAAACGGTTGAAGAGGGACTTTATGAATCGAGGGGTTGGCAACTCTGTAAAATTGGGTACACCTGACTGTGGACTTCAACGAGACTTCAAGGACTGCAAAAGAAGTCAGCAAGTAATCAAAGTCTGAAGTCCGGGAAAATCTATTAACGTCCATAGTCTGAATGAAGCTGAACTCGCCAGGACTTGCTGTGATTTCACGAACAGCACCCCAGACTTCAAAAAGTACACCTGACTTCACAAGTTGTCAACCCCTCGGCATGAAGTAACAAATGTGTTGGTATCGAGATAACAGAACAGCAAGAACCTAATACCTAAAAATCAGTCAATTTCTGATTATTATATGTAACAATACTTCTTAATTCTTATACGTGTCAAAACAAAAAATTTCAGCAATGAAATAGCCAAAACAATGCTGTAATTAACATGCATTGTCCCAGTACTGAATTTTGTATAAAACAGATTTGGTCAAATTACTTCACATGTCAACGAAACATGACTGAGTAAATTGCAGAAGAAACAACCTTGGTAAAACTTGAAGACTTATTTAGATGGCTCATGTTGTACTTTAGCAAAATCTCAAGAATATTAAATTTTAAAAAGAGCTGATTCTCGCTTTACATTTATCATAATTACGTTTCAAATTTCACCACTGCAACCACACTGCATGAATTCAATGTTTTTGTCAAAATTACAACAGCAATTTTTGATAACGTGAAGCTGAGGTCCTACAACCTATATGATTACCAGGTTGAACATAAACCTGTGCTTAAGACCAAAAACTCAAAAAAAAAATTCTATGTACAATCGTACACTGACTGTTATAAGACTATTTGAGCAAGATCTAAGCCACAAACCATTCAGATTTACTTTTAACTGCTTGGAAGATTCAATTGCATACATGTATTAGGATTGGAGAAGGACACATGCTTGAACCGAATTCGCTATATGGATATCTTAGGATTTTTAAAAGAAATTCAGTCTTATGGAAACCCCATATGTTTTGTATAAGATATTGGTCATGACCGGTCCCAAAATGACTGCATACAGAATGAACAATAGTGCTTAATATATTGTTAGTTAAAGCATGGACTAGAGAAAAGTTAAAAGCACGTAAGAATTGTGCGGTGTTGAAAACCACAGATGTTGTCTAAACAGTGCGCACAAATCAGTTCAGGGGATATGACCGATACTACTCTTTGGCAAAATGTCTGGCACTGGACTGTTGAAGAAAAAATAGTCTAATTGACAAATGGATTGAGATGAATGTAGATTGGTATAAAAGTGCACAGAAGTAAGTATTCATCACAGCAGCAATTGTTTTAATGTTAATTGTTAATTCTGTTTAAAAAAGTATTCCAGAAGACAAGAAGCAATAATACACATTAAAGAATTTCGAAGTAATGTATTGTAAAGCTTTAACTTTGTGCATGGGACATTCAACACAGTCCAATGACCATTTATAAACCAAAACAGAGCATTACAAGTTTGTCTTCATAGTTGTTTGAATACGTGCAAATATATTTTCGAGCAAAAAACCATTCAGCACGGAACACACCACCTTGCGTAATTCAACATATTAATGAAATATGACCTCTGTGCACCTTTTTTTAAGAGAAACTTGCGAATTTTGAACGCTTTACAATAGCATTGCACTGCTATTAAATTATAGGCATATTCTCAATCCACAATGTAATGAGCCACGGCATACGCTTGCAAAAGTATACGATTCTCATGAACAAATGAGCAAAAGGGCACTACGTTCTGTACAGAAAGGCAAGTAAAGTGATCAAAGGAGGGATTTGTTGCGGTACCAATTGCTACACCCTAACACAAAATCACTGACAAGTACTCTGAACTGGCACACTATTACAACTGTGCATTTGGTTCTAGCGCCACACGGGTTACGTTATTGCAATATTCGGTTTGCAAGAAGCTCAAATGTTAGACGTTAAGGTGTTTTTTCATTTTTGGGTTGCGGAGCTCTGAGCCCGAAGCAAACAAAGTGCTGTTTCGAAGGAACCAAACATAGTGGGGACTTGAAAAATAGACTTTCCGCTCGCTTATTGCTGGTGAATACAAGCAACGTTGATGTTCTATCAAAAATATCGTCAAATGGCATCAATGGATGTATAGTAAACATTAAATAGGAGACAGCAAATCGCCAGTCATAAGGATAGTAGATAAAAAAGGCAAGTGTAAATTTATATATATATATATATGTATGTATATATATGATATATTCAAAAATTAAAACTTAGTGCGGGTGAAAAAAATAACACCCCGAGAGCTGAAATTCAAAATAAACTCGTTTCAAATACTTTATCTGAAGAGCATTTACAAGATACGTGTATATCGCGAGAATCTTATTTACTGGAAGTCAAGAATACGTCCGGCGAAGCGCAAACTAAGGTATTCTTCAAACGGGACAACGTCAAATGGGTTTCTACCAAAAATCTGCTATTCTGAACGAACACCAGATTATCAGAAAAATAGCAGAACAGAGGATGCTGATAACGTCATGCGCTGACATTAAGCTTCACCTTACTACGAAATAAGTCAAGTCGCTTGCTGGAACTTCCAGACTGTATAATGGGTGCGATAGTAATTGAAACTGGATAATAAGCGAAGCATTCCAGTTAAATGCTCATAATAAACTAAGAGTAACTGCTCGAAAAAAAAAGAAGAAAAAAAAGACATTTTTTTGAATTATTATGCATTTGTAACAATCGAACAAAAAAAATTTGCACATAAAATTGGCTGTAAAAAGCGCAGTTCCCTAAGGCATGTGCACGCAATTATAAGAATGATCACAACAAATATAATATATTTAAAGAAGAAATTAAAATAATAGCTGAACAAGTGATCGTCATAAAAACTAAGTGGTGAGATCATAAGTCAACCTTTTTAAGTATACCTTAATAGCTATAGACGTTTTGTTGGAAAAAAAAAAACCTTACTATACCTAATATACGGTATGATTATATAGATTTGGTAATGCAGAGCTAACAGCACGAGAATTTCAATGAGCAAATGCAAGAACGACAGAAAGAAACTGATGCGGCAGTATATAAAATACCCGCTGCACGCACGCACGATATTTTTTTTAAAGATTTTTCTCATGTTTTGGTTAATTCTAGCTGACTTAAACAAGAGAACGATAGCATAATTCACGAATTAACAAAAAAATAATAATAAACGCCCATGGGTCACAACTGCTGGCCCAACGGTGCAACACACGCCCCACGTCACAACATGAAAAGTAAAACAACGCCCACAAAATATTACGATTGGGAACAAAAACTATCAGATGAGCTACAAAGAGCGAGAAAGAGAATCCTAGGTAAATGACAGTGGAAATGACTAGCTGGACAAAAATCTGTGATTACAAAGGATGAAATTTTGGATACACGTTTCCAGTAAAACTAGTGGTGTTTAGGGGGAGTGATCCTTAAGGCCTTCGGGATAAATATTTTCAGAGAAAAAATTAAACAACAAATCAGGCAGCTTAACCAGTAGTCTGAAACAATAAATCTTTTCATCAATGTCTGCAAAGGATTTTGAAAGATTTTTCATGTTGAAAGCAACCTCAACATTGGTGTATATCTGACTATGCCGAGTACCGGGTCTGACTCCCCCTTACGGATTTACATGGTGAAAATGGCTTTTGCGATTTCCAATTGGCAAGAAAAGATTTTCTAGTACTAAATTATGCCCAATTTTATACAAATTACACTTGCAAACAAATTTGAAATTTGGAAAAGCTGACTAGCGGTAGCAGAAGCAGGTTAGTATGCCGAAATGAAAAATTTGAAAAATTAAGTCCAGAAATCTTATTTGGTTAATAAGAACGAGGCACAATTTAGCACCGGAAAACATGCCTCCTGAAAGGAAACCGATGAATCCAAATAAACCTCCCATTAGAAAAACCACAGCATTGCTGATTGTCTTTGGTTCTGTTCACAACTCGTTCATTTCAGTTGCAATCTAATAATAAACGCTTTTGGCATTTGAGTTGATTTTCGATTTGGCATAAGAACAATGCACACCTTCCTAGAATCTCTTCAAAAAAAAAAAAAAAAATCCAAATCTTAGTAATCTGAGGTAATCTGAGTCAAGATACTGACTTATGGCTATCGTGCTTGGTACAGACTAAACTTGGTTGGGGAGTATGAAGAATCCCGGGTTATTGCTCAGATTTGATTTAAACATTGTAGGACAGATTTTTGCTTCCACTTTGAAATTTCGCGACGAAACAACTTGTCAATTATTTTCTTTGTAACGTGTCCCGAGGAAATCCCTAAAAGTATCCCTAAAAGTACCGCATCGGGGTACATGTAAACGACATCATACCTATCACCATATTAGGAAAATAATAAGCTTGGCGAAAACGACTAAATTAATTAGTAAAAATGCAAATGCACGAAATAAAATGGAACGAGTAATCACGTGTGAAATAAAGAGGGTCATGGCGAAAAAAAATATTAAATTATTGTATATGAAAAGTATATATAATCAATAGTAAAGTATTTAAAAATAATACCAAATAATTGGGAACCTATTTAAAAAGGTGCGTTACGGGGTATGGATAAAATTAAACGACAAAAACGTGAAATGACATGGCAATGGCTGTTATGATCGGGTTTAAATAAAAGGTACGAGTCACGACTGATGACCCTTCGAGTAGGGTGTTAACAAAACGGGTTAAAAACGAAAAGTGCTAGAGCTAAAAAAGCCCTGAAAAGCACACACGTCACCGAACATGTATTTCGTTCGTGTTATCAAAGTGACAACCTTTTATCATAGACAGATGAGTTTTAACAAGGAAGACGAGAACAGGTTGCCACAATGACAGGCTGTTAGCTATATCGAATCTGGGCAAAAGGACCTGGATACTTTGGCTCGGGTTAATAGTCTATACGCTAATTGTTATTTAGATCCAAAACCACGAATAAGATCATAGTTTGCAACATTCCACAAACACCCCATCTCGTTCAAGTGGTTTGAAATCTAGAGCTGACTACGCGCATTATTTGCTATTACATAGCGAAAGTCACGGCACGCTTGCCTCGGCTACGTCTTCTTAAGAAAAAGTTAGTTATTAAATGCTGAATTAGTAACCCAAAAAAAGTGGAATGGTTTCAATAAATAAAAATACTGCCAATTTAAGGTAATAGAATTGCAGCCGATGAGCGCTACCTGCCTTTTTTAGCTTTTAAATTAGCATATTTGCGACCCAAGGACTAAAAACCGGGACGATAACAAATGGTGCAATTGGCAAATAGGGACAAAATGTGGCATCAACTAAATAAACGTAGTACTAGACTTGGAAACGCAATAACTCACAAAATAATTCTCGTGAAGAGTTGCGAGCAATTTCCAAGATGCGTTTTACAGGGTGTCTACGAATGAGATTTTAAGATTTGCACGAGTTAAATTGTACATTTTCATGTTATTAACATCAGCTGAGGATGATAATAGTTAAAACAGATACAATAAATTATGGTGGAGATAACTTAAATAAACCACCTACAAAATGAAAAAAATTAGCTTAATTTTGTTAGACAAGATTCAGACTCGAGTCAAAATTTCAAGTCAGTGGCAATAGTTTAAAATCACAACAACAAAAACAACAAAACAACCACAATGAAACAATGTTAATTTCGTTATAATTAAAAAAACCAATGAAACAGATTAATTTCGTTATTAATAAAAGTAACCGCAATTTTTCAAAGCTAAACATAATTAGCAATCCAAGTCGTGCCCCAAGTTTAAAGCTTGTACTTGTAAAGTCTCGATCATTAGACACAATATACATCCATTAGACACCCTGTAAATTATCAATCTCCCCAATTTAAACCACCAGTATTTTTGCGGGAGAGGAAAGAAATTTAATTCTCATACCAAAACCGCTGATTTGGCAATATAACTGCATCGTTTAAAAGGAGTATTGTTGTCATTGTTCTTGGATATGTGAAAAAAAGAAGGAATCAATACGGGGGCACAAAGCAGTAAACTAAATCATGATGTCGGAAGGTATTTCAGAAAAACTAAGTGCAAGGCTCCTCGCCCCAAAAGGCGGCCCATCCCAAAGGGACCGTATTTATTTCACCAAAAACTAGATTTGTTCTTGTATTTTTCTCCTTCGAATAATACGTGAAATGGTGGGCACACAAGGAACAAATGCATCGACGAGGAAATACAAATATGTACAAAGGTAAATTACTGCAAAAACTGGACGACCATACGGACACTTACGTAACACTTAGCGGCAGATATGAAAAAAGGAAAAAAAATGTCATCGATTGTCCGATTAAACATTAGTGACAGCGAGAATAACTGAATTCACCTGAGATTGGATAAAAATAAATCGCTCAAAAAGGAGCTAGCCTTGGGTGGCTTCTCAGAAGGCTTACTCATTCTTGTCTCAAAACATGGATTAGGAATTATTTTGAGGATTTCAGGTAAAGGAAAACTCAGCGATCCATCATCGAGCTGGGAGAAGGGGGATTTGACAAACTTACGTTAGCCAAAATGCAACGTGAAGTGTACGAGCGAAATACAGGATCAAAAAACCCAGGAAACAACTAAGGGATGGGCTACATAGATCTGATCTAGAAGATAAGAGTGGACAAATTCCAATGGAGAGAAATAAATTCAACAGTCAGTTTATGAATCTAGAGGTGAAATTGCGAGGGTTTTTAAAATCACCACAGGTAATGGCCAACAGAATTCTGAAGCACTGCAAAACGGAAAATAAATGTTAAAGTTCAATCTTTTTTCGCAAAGACAAAGATGTACCAAGTTCGGCTTTTGGCACACATGTCCACGAACCTCACGGCAAGCTGCCCAACATACAGTGTTTCTTAAAAGCCCAAAGAGCCATCTGCGAGCACAAGCATCAAAAATCGACGGAACAAAATATGTATCGTATAGCCAACACTGTATAATGGTGATCTCTCTATCTCTCTGCTCAGCTAAAGAAAAAATTTGAGCAAGAAAAGAAATCCCAAAATGCCAAAATCAAGCGACCTCTTATGAAAATAGCCCTTCAATTGGGGCAGTTTTAACTTTCTGAATTATGTGCCTCTGAATGAAACTGGACATTACGGAGCATAGTGAGGAATGTCTGAAACATAAGGCCGATATTACTGTAGTGGCACTGGGATTTGCCATGGCAAAGCCATCGGCACTTTGCAAAAGTGAAGCATTCGAATGACCTATCCTTTAAACTTAAACTAAGATGTTTGTAAAGAAGGATTAATCGTACCGACTGTCGACACGGCCTAGTTTCACCGGAAATAAAAATCACAGATCAGTATCGATAGTTGTATCAGAAAATTATTTAGCACCCATCAACTTGAAATTCTGAAGAGAAATTAACGCGTTAATTGTATCAATGATAACCGGTTTGAACAATTAGGCTAAAGAGGCGAAAAATCCAAAATGGACAACTGAATTTTCAATGCCACAATCACAATTACGATGCGGCGAAACTAGCCGCTGGATAACGAGAGGATGAAATGCTGAGGGTCAACGTTGATCATACTTTAAAAATATCGGTAATGCAGAACAAAAAAACAAAACAAAAAAAAATGACAAGATATCTTAAAGAAACTTGGGGGTAGGGTGAAAAAAGTGTATACATATATGCGCGCAAGTATATATAATATATATAGAATATATAATTGGTAAACCCCAATAAACTGGCTCAAGGTATTGGAGGAAGGATCGAAGAGCCACTGCTAATTATTGATATCATGCAGCTGCGAAGTTATATTATATATTTTAAACAACTCTTTGAAAAAAAATAGCAGAAAGCGCAAATTTCAGCATCTGCTATTCGATTGCCTAAAATTAGGAGTGTATGACGCAGCCGGTAATCAAACAAACACTACATGAAGTCGAGAAATGCAAAGATTTCAGCCGAAAAGCGCAGCTCGGCGCATTTCTCTGAGGATGGAGTGATAGTTCTTACGAATGGTGTCAGTTAACAAAAAAAATCCAAAACTGGTCAAATACAGAAACAAATATATCACAGACCAAAGTAGTCACGAAGGAAAAGGTGGAGATGGGTAAGGGAAGATGCATCGCTCAAAAAAACTTCAAAAAAGAGCGAATGCAACGCAATAAAATTTGTTCAAACGAGAAAAGCAGTAGAACACTAATAACAATCTGTCTAAAATACGCTAAGCTAACCACACTGGGATAAACAATTGAGAATTGCTAGATCCGTCAGAACTCGAACAGCGTAACCTTACGATATGCATTTGGATACGAGTGGTAACAGAATACCCTCGATGTTACGAATGAAGGGCACAACTTAGCAAAAGAAAAAAGGAAAAAAAAGTTAAACACCTTATACTCGCAATAAATTTAAAAAATAAAAAGGACTAGTTCCAGCATATTTAAGTTTGTATGTGCGGAGGAAACGACAAAAAACGCCTATTCGAAAGGGCACACGGCCCTTCGGACTTAGTCACCCTGTTTTAAGTTATGTACAAAGTGCCAAGAATTAGTACGTGGTGATTGTTTTTGGCCAGAGTCACCACGTGACCTTCGGTTGTGATTTTCAATCCGCAACATCGGCTAACCTTCACGTACGGGCATTCAAACTCAGAAAGCAGCGACCCATCCCTGGAAAAAACGGCCACGTGAAAACGATTGCCGTGGCTGTCACCTACCAGTACGTCTCCTTGGTCGCTGATGTCGATGCCGTTGGGATAGTTGGTGATGTTTTCGCATCCGATGCGGCGGACGAACAGGCCATCCTCGTTGAAGACCACGACGCAGTGACCCTTGAAGTCGCACACGAAATACTCCTTGCCACTGATGGCAATGTCGGATGGCTCCCGCATGTAGTCGCTGCAGTCGAACCAGCGCAGCAGATCGCCGCTTTCGGCAATGATAAACACAGTCGGTGAAACACTGTCAACGGCAACGATGTGCCCTTGATTAGTGATTGCCAGGCCGGCCACGATGTCGATATATCTGAAACGAAACCGATTAGAACTTTCACACTTTCACTGGTGGGGCTGTCTACGAGCAGAAGCAAAACTTTCACGAGGAGTAACGTGTTTTACTTTAGCAGAAGTGAATTCAATTGTAGAAGTCTGACTTGACTCTAGGCGAGGGGGCAGTTTGGTTTGAACAAATTCGCTGAAGAGTATTTTAGGCGAGTTGACTTTAATTTTGGCACATAAACACAAGTGTTATTTTCGCTATGGGAGACGCTTAACCCACCAAAAACGCTTTTGTTACGTTTTGTCAGTGATTTCGTCCCCTTGTTCAAACCTTCAGGTTGTTTTCAATTTGGCTAATGACATGACAATTTTTTAAAAATGCTTAAACACAGAAATAATCGTAGCGTGAAAAAACAAACTAGCATTATTCACATTACTAATTTAAAAAAATCTTCAAATTTAACTATATGTGTACTTAATGTCTCTAGTACTGTTTACTGATATAAAATCTCAGAACCCACGCCGGCATCACTGCTCATAGACAGCCAATTATGAACAAAACAAACGGGAACTTAAATACTCAGAAATATCCAGCCATTCAAAATAAGTCGAGAAATGTTCAATGGTAGTCATTCAGTTACAACAGTTGCATTTGCGTGTAACTGTTGATCAATTGTAAAATATCATTTAACAGTACGAACCTGATAGCTATTTTCTTGATAAAATGTCCATTCTTAGCAAATATTTGCATACGTGAACGTTCATTTCCACGATCACATACAACAAATTTGCCAGAGCTACGCATGACAGCTACTTTCCTCGGATACCACAGCTGCCCTTCCTCTTTTCCAGGAATACCAAATTGATATTTAAAATCCCCAGTCTTCTCAAACACCTTTTTCACGAGAAATCGTTAGCTGCATTGCCAAACAACAAGGTGCGATAATGCTAGATACGGACGAAATCATCAGATTAACTTACTTGGATACGATGATTGTTTGTATCCGCAACAACAATTTCCTCTTCCGAACCCAAGCAAAATCCATGAGGTGAACTGAACTGGCCTTTTCCAGGGCCTAACTGACCAAACTTGTACCTATTACAAACATTTATTAATATTAAAGACCTCTTGGAGTACAATTATGAAATGGGGTCACTTACATACAACAGTAAGATTAACGGATAACTTGCCTTATTTTCACTGGATTTAATTTCGCGGCAGCATTGCGAGGAGTGGGAAAACCAGTCTGCCCAGCAAAACTTATCACTACAGGAAATTCAAAAACAAATGCATTATACAGGATTTTCTTTGTGACCACATGCAGTGTTTACAAAAATGTAAATCCATCCAGAGCTAAGGCAAATTATACGTACAATCTGGAGCACCGAGCAACGTATTTGCAAGAAGTTGGTTGACACCAGCACCATCGAGTAAGGAATTCCCATCCATGTTTGGACTAGGGCCACGTGATGACATGTGCGGGCTGGGTAGACCACCATTGAGCAAAGCCCCTAAAGCAGCTTCGATTAGGGGAGACTGAAGAGGTGGTGATGTGGATGCATTTGGACGGGTGGAGATACTACCATCCAAATTCAGACCAGGCACAACATGGCCATTTAGGAGGAGCTGGCCTGAAATAATCATTGCATTTATTACATTAAGCTGGATAGGACAATGCGTGCAACTAATTAATAAATTGAAACATCAGCGTCAGAAATTTGAACATTTCGGATATGCTACAACTACCTTGGTTATTTAGAGAGACTGATCCCAATTTCGCCAAGGCAGTGAGATTATTAAGGGTGTTGATATTGCTGGTGTTGACCAATGAGTCGGTGGTAGAGATCATGTCTGCGAAAGAGAGTGGCGACGTCTGGGACTGGGTAATGTCAGCTGCTATCGACGCTAAATGCTGGAGGGTAAAATCTTCGGAAAAAGCCGATGACGGCATATCAACGTTTGGCGATGTCGAATGGGAGATGTGAGGAGGATCGAGAACGCCAGATGGCAGCACGAAAGCTTCACTATCGAACGAAGAATGCAGCGAAGACAACTGGATGTTATCCTCCTTGGTGCTGCTCTCCGAATTTTTGAAACTGCCAAACGATTCCTGTATGGGAAATAATTCGAGTTACTGGCAGTTATCAACGCTCAAGCAGAGAAAGTAAAATACAACCCATAAAATCCCAGTCGAGATACACATGTGCCAATAAAAGTTTTGTCTTTCAGCTGTGGGGACAATTTTTATAGGAAACTAAATGTATCCACATTATTTACTACTTAAAAAATCTGCAAACAATGATTTTTAACAGTTATTGTGTTAATTGAAATACACAGTGACAGTAATTCTTATTTGTTAAAGGATAATACTCATGGATTGCTGTTCCATTCCAATTACTGACTCTTATTCAATTTTTTTGAACAACTTACTGTAAGTAGGTCTATCGAAATTGACAGTAATACAGACTATGAAAAGGTGCTCATAGAACAAATGGTATTATTGTTCGTATCCCTTATTGTTAAATTATTCCTATCCATTAAGATGGACATCGAATCAAACTCCCATTCCTAAAAGCTACTGATAAATATGTTTTAATTTTAAGTTTTATGTTTTAATAAAAATTACCAACCAGAACAGACTTCTCAAATTTGCTCTCATCGGTTTGAAATTCCAAGCAAACTGTGATGTCTAGCTTCGGTGTGTTATTGATTAAGTAAAGCAGTTGAGACCCGGCAATGTCTTTTAGAAGAAGAATTTCTGTGAGATTTCCGTTATCCAACAGTCGAGTGGTAAATTTACAAGCATCTTCTATTTTATCAATAGTCTTTTCCACGCTGCAACAATGGTCAACATTAGAACAGAGAAAACAGATAGATATTAAATGTTAGAGGTTCAAATTTCCATTGGTCTCCACCATTTACCTATTAAAAGTGTCCATAACAGCCAGTTCTTGAGATTTATGCAAGCTTTCCAATTCTTTCAACTTCTCGTTTTTGACTTTCTCCAGATGTGCCTATATACAGTTAAGAGAAACACTAGTACCAACTTTGAGAACTGAGAGTTTCTAGTTTAACAGTTTTTCCAGATCATGCAATAAGTCACCTTATAGCTTTGGTAGGTTTCTTCAATGTGAGAGCGAGCATTATCGTGCTGCATCTGCAACTCGGATAAAAGATTCTCCAACGTGCTCGTCGCTTCTTCACAAAACTGCACTTTGCTCTTACTTTCCGTCATTAGGTTCTTGAGCTCATCTCGCTGGGGTCGTTCAGCCTCAGAAATAGGATCATACAGATGTTCCGGTGGTTTATGGTCAGAAAGCAGGCATTCATTACAAATGGGAAACTGTAAATTCACGTAGATGAGTATAGCAGCACTCACTAAACAGTTTCATATTTTAAACTGCTGTAAAAAGTTATCGCATGACCTTAAAATTTGTAATTCAGATCATAGACACACGTTTCATGATCAACTATTGATTGTAATTTAATTATGTGAAACACGTTAGGTATTTATGGAGTGAAACATGTAATGCAATGGCATGAATTAATAACAATGACAGCATTACAAAACCTCCATTTAATGTGCAGTACAAATAATTAATGAAAAATTGAAAAAAAAACAGATAACCACCAGATAACACCACTCAAGGAAAGTAAATCCACTGACCTGACATGCATGGCAGAAATACTTGAGTGCTTCTCCTGGGTGGGATACACAATCTATCGGTTTGCGGATTTTAACATCTTTCATGTCTTGAAAGGATTCAACCTTTGGAAAGAAGAAAACGTCACATATATCATAAAATATGTTTGGGCCTACAATACTCCACACTTCATTGGTTTCTAAAATTCACAAACAAGTGATTTTAAATTTTTTTAAAAAATTCTGCGAATTTGGGCAAGTTTTCTGAACGAATGTCTATCTGTTTCACGGGCTTGTTCTCACTATTGGCGGGTTCGACAGAAGCTCGTTCTCGAGGCTGTTTCACTTAGTTTTGAAGGAAAATACTAAAATGAACCTGCTAAATTGCCCACCTTATGGTTTTCAAAGCATCTCATATACTGATGGGCAGTAACACACGATGGGCAGAGAAAATTGACGCAGTCCGTGCAGCGAGCCACAGCTGCTTTTGTCGTTTTGCAACTCGTGCACATGATCTGCTCGCCCTCCCCATCACTATTGGCAGGTTCGACAGAATTGCAAAACAAGTAGTCAGGAGGCAATCTGCTAGCACCGTGTTTGGAAACCTAGAAAATGGGAAGTAATAAGTGGCTTTGGTATTACATGTGCGGGTAGTCTACCTTGCAAAATTTTCAAAAACGTGATCTACCTTCGTTTCCTGTTTACAGTCAGGACAGGTGATGCTGGAAGTCGCCACACCATTATTTCCTTCGACCTTTTCGACCAAGTTATTTAGGCACTGTTCGCAGAATATGTGAAGACATGAGAGTATACGAGGACTAACGAACTTCTGGTTGCAGATGTTACACATGTTGTCCCCACAAACATCATCCTCTGGTAAAGGGGAGGATGCTGGGGACAAATCATCATCGTTTGATGCCATGCTGCTGTCTAATATTAACGACAAAAAACCGACAGGAATCGTATATAAGTTTCATTAAAATGAATTTGTCTCATAGCAATTCAATTGGTATTTAAACTCAATAGCCCTACATCACTTTTATGAAATTTCTCAAGACTAGTCTTGAATTCTTTGTCAGTTTCTACAATTAGACTTCTTAGATTACATGAGAAAATTGATGTTATGGTGCTCCTGGCATTGCAGGCGACTATACCAAGCCAAATCAATATTGGAGAATTGGATATCGAATCATTTGACTAAATAGGCAGTCATTTTGGAACATGAAATGCAAAAAGTGAAGTAGGCCTAGGCTACAGTGTAGGGTTTCCAGCATTTTGACACAATTCCCAACATGTTCGTAAGTTTTTTTAACATTATAAATAATAAAAATGCATATTGAAATAGGCCTACACAAATTGAATTTAGAGCAATTGAAACAAATCATGTTGTTGGTAATACAGTCGATTCCGCTATATATGGACACTGGTTAATCTGGGCAGCCATTTATTATGGCCAAATTGTCAAGAACAAATCCGGACAGTACATTCGCACATGTTTTTGGTCCGGTTATTTCGGCCACCAATCCGCTTATTCTGGACAGGCGACTGGCAACTTTAACCCAGAAGGAGCCAAAGGCCCCAGACAATTTTCCAAGAATCGCTTATATGGAATCTAAAGATAAGGAGTCCCATATTTTGTTCACTGTCAGTCGATAAAGAATTCGCGGCAGAGCAAAATTTACACCTTTTGTAAACCGATTTAAGTACGTAAAAACTCGCCATCATTTTTATTGAATTAAAATCTGGATGTATACTTTCGTAGTTTGGATATGTTATTAAAATACACTTACATTTGGATGATATCATACTCATTTCAAGCCGTTTTTAAACGAATAAACAACAATTTATGGTGCACTGTACCTACGGTCTTTATTTTACACCATATACATGTATTTTTTTGAACTTTGCATATTCTGGGCAACCGCCTAATCGGCGCAAAACGCCTCCCTCCGGATGTGTCCAGATTAAGCTGAATCGACTGTATTTAAAAGAGTATTTTTATTAATTATTTTCGCCAGAGCTTTCGACATTTTACTACACTCTTAGAAACGTTGACTATATTATTCAAAGAGGTCTGGGAAAGCTCCCTGGATATTTCCCTATTAAACGTAAATACAACCTCAAAGGAGCAACTTTGTCGTTTTTTCCAAGGCTTTTGGCTTACACATTGATAATTGCAGGACAGAGCCCAAGATTCGTATTACAATCCCTTATCTTTTTCTCTCATATGATGATTCAGATTGTCAATTGCACAGGCATTCTTATCTTAATCCTCAATTAATCCACAACTTGACATATCACGACCCAACTGTGTAATGTTTATAAAAGTAGCCTACACCTTACATAAGCTGGTTTGGTTACATTATTGCCACGTTGAACAGCCTGTTATATAAAACTAATTTTATCTAATTAGTTGTACAAAGTAGGCCTATACAACTAAATTGATGATTTGAATAACTCTTAGAACGTTCAGTAAACAAAATAACATAAACATCAAGGTGGCTTCAATATACAGTAGTAAGCATCCACAACCGACTTTTATGTTCAATATTGTAATATTGTAATTGGTGCAATTTCTTTCAACAGAGCGACTGTACATGTACATACACTTCAGGTGATGGTATTTTCACATGGAGCTGATGGGCAAGTGCCCATATCCAAAATTCAGCTTCTGTTTGCAGAAACTGACTTTTCCAGGTGATGCAACGAAAAACGGTATATGATTTCTAGATCACATATGGCACAGGAATTTGGAAGTGGGTGACAACAATAACATGGTTATATAAACGTCACTTTGTGTCTATATTACTAAAGTTCATCTAGAGTTCTACACCATTTGCAGAAGTGCTGAACTGGTTGAACAATGCAAGCACGAGGTTGCATAGTGTTATTTCCTTACATAGACATTCAAATTGTGTAGACCCATTGTGTGAATGACATATGAATGATTGTAATAGATGTACATGTATATTGTATATGCCAAATGTTACAATAAATTAAATTCATCTAGATAGCAAATACTTCGCAGAAATGGCTCACTGCATGCAGTTCCTTTATATAACCTGAATGTATATGGGTACAGTTCTTCCGTCATTGAAAGTGAAAACTTGCAAAATACAGTCATTGGCTAATGGGTTCTCCTATTATTGAAAGTGAAAGCTTGGAAAACACACAGTTCTTGAATCATGTTACAACCGGGAAGGTGTTCCTCTAAATTCTGTCTCATCGGACAAATATTTAGGAATAACTATCACGAATGACATGCTATGGAATAACCATATCAAGAAAATAACCGGCTCAGCCAACCAACGTCTTAGATTTGTACAGAGAATTTTCAAACAATGTCCTGA